>OVBA01002469.1:0-34171 GCA_900406435.1 Lepidium aucheri | reverse complement strand
TACTAACTTTGAGAAACTCTTCTTTATATAATAAGATATATATATATATATTTATATTTTCATCTGTAAATATATAAGTTGAAACCTTTTAAGCCTAAGGAAAAAATTGCAAAAGAATGATTAAGGGAAATCATGCACAAAAGCATACCCTCGTGATCAATAAAATTATCAAAGAAAAGGTAATCAACAACCAGTTACAAAACACAGGTAGAATTAATTGTTCTCGTTGACAAATAAAGTGTGTAGCCATCAAAGAGGACTCAATGCAACATAACTCAAGACGGTCTTGAGAAGCTCCACTTTGTGCAATGAGAAAAGCACCACAATCCGTAAATTTTTGTTTAAAAATTAGTGCTGTATTAGAAAATTTGCTAATAAGAAACATAATTTCAGAGGAAGCAGTCCAGAAGGATATTCATGCTTTGTGCCAGTTATACACCATTGCAAGAGAAGAATGACATGAAGCGCTGATGACAGATGAGACCTTACGAGCTAAAAGGCTTTAATATTCCATATTAAGCTTAGAACATGGAGCTCGTCACTCAAAAAATGGAGGAAAAGAATTTTAGATTATGCAGAAAAATGATGCCTCGAGAATGAAACATTGAGAATTTCTTATCACTCTCTCAGTTTATTATGTTTAAGCCAAGCAATGCCAATGTTACACTTCAGGAAAGAGCTTGGTGCAGGATTCCACTTCACTTTTTCAAAAACATTTTCCACATCAATCTCTTGCCCAGTTGGATAATTAACATTTTTGAGCAGCAAACCAGTAATTCGAATCTTCTTTGATTTTTTTAATGGTGTCATCCACAATGAACCCTTTCCTAGTCCATCAATCAAACTAATTCTCATTGTTGATTGAAAGACTACAAAACATTATCAAATAAACTCACTATGACCATTATCCACCCTAACGAACCCTCAATGGCTAGAGAAGTTGATGTTCGCTTTTCAACACTCCAATAACCAACATATTTAAACAATCATGTCATTCGAAGTATTTCAGATTCGATTCCATATAGAATGTAGAATCAATAGTTGCAAGAACTCAACTTGAGGTGGAGCAAATATGTAGTTTTTGGCAACACTTCAAACTAACAACTTTTTGAAAACAAAGGGAAACAAAACAAATCAAGTTCAAATGATTAAAATCATTATGTCTAAGGCTAGCCAATTAATCAAAGGAACAACAACAAAATTCAAGATATACTAGGTTTCATATAGCGAGCACCATCCTAGGGCATGAGACTCATTGAATTCGATCAATCCACTCTCGTGGCATTGAATCCTTTTGTATGCAATAAGTTAAGCTTCATTTTCCAACCTAAATCTTAACAAGCATTATCAAACAAGCTCACAAATACCACTTTCCACCCTAGCATCAACATTCATTGGCTACAGAAGGAAATCCCACAAAACATATCTTTTAAGACTTTCATCGGACACATCTTTGGCGATATCTTTCATTCCATCAAGATTACTAGTTGATCAGACTAACCCTAGCATTAAGCACACCTTATAATTTATAGATCTAACAACCATAGCAACAAGAATCATCCATTAAACCACATGATCTACCTAACTTTTAACCTATTAAGATAGTACTCACACATAATCGTACCAAGCTCAAGCAAATAATAAACATAGCCATAATGATAAACAGAATGAGAGAAAGGTTTAAGAAGGAACTCAAAATAAAATATGAAACAAGTAGATGCTCATAAATCCATTAGAAAGTCCTTCAAAGTTCTTCCCCAAATCTCCAAATCTCCAAATTTCCAAAATAAGAACCAAAATATAAAAGTTTGACAAGACCACAAGGGGAAGCTGTGATTCGCAAACTCATAGTTATATGTCCTTCTTGAGTTTAAGGATTGAATCTGAAGTTGATGAGTCAAAAGGATGACAAATATAGCTTCACTAACAAATTCGACCAAGGATTGATTGAGTAGTGGGGGTCAAGTAGACCTCATGAGGTGGTTTGCAGAAGGATTAGGATATACTCTAGCCTAGTGGGTTCAGTATAGAACTCGAATGTGCTTCGAATTGGATGAAACTTAACCAATGAAGAGATGGGTAGCTGAAACGATTGCTTCCAGGTTTGAACTTGATCAGATGAGTGAGTGAAGGTGGAAGAGTGTGAAGATGGATGTGTTTTGATTATTATTTATGGGAACTTGGTGGATCGAATGGCTATACTGTTAACAAGATTTTTACTATTAGTTCAATTATCCTACTGTACTATTATGTCATTGTGGCAGAAAAGTATGTCAAACCAAATGGATAAGAATGCTAGCAACCAAAATTTTATTCAATCAACTTAATTTGAGTCAATCAGTTGAATGATATGGTATCAACCTATGTGAACAGCGTGAAAGCAAGATAAAATTAAAGGTAAACAATTATAGACAAAAGATTAAGCAAAACAGAATAAGACTAAGAAAGAGCAACTAAAATAAGCAAATAGCAATAAGAAGAATAAAGGCTCTTAAGGACTATGATTATTGATGAATGCTTAGCTAGGAATCCCTAATTGCTTAACAAATTCAATAAGGATGATTTTTAAGCAATATATTCAGAATAATCAAATTCATTATCATGAAAAAGACTCAACCTAGAACTACAATCAAACCCAACTTTCATAAGTGATTACTAGACTAAGATGTAGTAAGATATCACATATTCTAGCCAATAAACACCATAAATAATTAATCGCTTGAGTTAAGAGTGATTTTCTCATGTTTCAGTTCAGTTAGACATTTCATCAAATATCTTAAGGGTGTGATTTCCCTCTACTCAGATTCAAGTGATCAAGGAGAAATAAGCATTAATGACACTGAAATTGAAGATATCTAAACATCTATAAACTTATGCAATCAGGAAATCTCTAGATCTACACTAATATAGCCTATTTCCTCAAGAACTTTAGTGGCATTACTCAAACTTCATCATAAAATGCAGAAACTCAGAAAATAAATAAAAAATATGATTAGAAAGATTGGAAAGAGATAAACAAGATTGATTAAAAAAGAAATTACATAAACTAAATCATTCAAACAACATTTAAGATTTAAAATGGAATTACAAAAGAGAAAAGAAAGAATTTTTTTCTTAAACTTTTTCAAAAGTAAAACAAAAACGTGCCTAATAAGCTTGTGGGTTAAAAGTGGTATTTATTTTCCTTTTGGTAAAGCCCTAAAAAGTCAACACAGAGAAAAAAATCAACAAATTGGCAAAGTGACCACTCAACCAAGTACAAGTCGAGTAGTGTGGTCGAGTCCAGCATAGTCCATCGGAAACAGCACACTCGACCAAGTCTGGTCGAGTGTCATGATCAAGTCCAGCCAATATCCGTCCTCTGCTGCTTCTAAGTCGTGCTCCTGCCCCAAGTTCAATCCCATGATCTCCTCTTTGTCCAGAACGATTCAAACATTCTCCGCAAGTACCTAAAACACATTCCTAATGCAAGATATGTGCAATGGAAAAAGCAAACTATGCAAAGCAGAGCTAAAAGATTCTAAAATGACTTTGGCCCACTCCTAATGTAAGATGTGTGCCATGCAAAATACAAACTATGCAAAGTGAAGCTAAAAGACTCTAAAATGATTCTCTCTCTCCAAAAAATCCCTTTGGCCCTTCAATTTTAGGTCATTTCCCATTTTATTTTTTCAGTCCATATATATTCTTATACCCAAAAAATGGTTTCACCTGTAGTCCTATCTAGCTTAAAAAGCGTGATCTAAAACTACATGAAACACCGTTCTTGTCAGCTCAAACCTAACAATTTCTACCAAGCTCATCCTAGAAGAAGGCCTCACTCACACATCAATCAACAATGGCTTGAAAGAAGGCTAAGGTAAGGGTATGAAACTGTTCTAAAAATGAAAAACAACTACTTTGATCAACAAGTATGCCTCAAAGGTGAAAGGAGATCCAAGTATATATGTGTATCCATGAATCCACATCAAATGATATCATGATAACTAAAAATTTCAAATTAGGTTCTACTAAAGTAAGGAATGATTTCAAATTAATGCATGCTTTATCAAAGATGTGAAAAACAAATCAAGAATTCAAAACATGTTGCAGCCTTACATTTTAAGCAAACTCAGATACAACTAGTCAAGTGAACCGGCAAACAAATAACATGAAGTGATCATTGTTCCCTATGCAAATGATGAGCAATCCTAGATGTTCCTATACAACTCTAAAATTTGAATGCAACTACATGCTGCTATATTTTAGTTTTTTTTTCTCTGAAATTTTTTTTATGCAAAATAAGATGCAAAATATACACAATATATAGACAATGGAAGACTTGAAAAGGGAAAATCAAAACAACTAAGATATATGTTAAATACTGCCCTCTTCTCCACATTTACTTCTCGACCATCACAGTGAGAACATAACCCCAGAAAAAAGGCGACGCAAGACACAAGAAAGAAAATTATACAAATATATACAAAGGATGGTAAAATAGATACATCGGCTAGTGATGACGTGCTCTTTGGGAAAGATCATTGTCCCAATCACTAGAAACTTCATTGTTGTCACGACATAACTGCTCATTTTTGTCAGTTTTGAGTCCCAAGGAGTAACTCATCAAGTTGAAGTTCCATGGAGTAGTGATGGATGATACCGCATTCTTGTTCTGGTCAATAGGCTTCACAAAGCATATGTCCGCCAAGGACTGGAGGTTGGTTTTGTTTTGTAGAGGAGGGAGGATGATAGAAAATTTTCCCTCTCGGTCTTTGTACTTATAAATGAACCAGTATGGAGTGTAGCAGCTTTGAAAATGGCAACATTTGATGTACCAAGGCTGATCGAAGAACCAAGTTGTGGTCCTTATTGGCTTGTGCATTACAGACGTTGTCTTGATCAAAATTGGCTCCAAGAACCCTCCCAGCTGGCAGTGTTCTTCGGTGATGCTCATGTTCACTTTCTTCATATTAGCTAAGGTTTGTGCAAAGATGCACCCCAAGTTCACGTGTTTCCAAGATTAGTCCTAAAATATAAGGTGTCTATCACCATCTCGCAAGAACAGGTAAAGTCCATTGAAGAGTAGACATAATCTGCTGCGTGTTAAGCTCTCACTTGATCCTATGAATTGGCAATAGACAGTGTGTGAAAGGTACTTCACCATAATTCTGAATCTCAGGTTCCTTATCATCTCCACTCTTAGTCCCCACTCTAGACTACCACATGCTATGAGGTTACAAAACGCATGTACCGTATTGAACCCTGAAATTGACCTTAGAACCATATGGACTTAGGTGTCGCAGATATCTCACATACTCACTTGTAACTCTTATGTGCGTACACCATAGACTAGATACTCTTGATCCGGGTGTGGGTTTTCTGGATCCTCCTAGACAAGTCGAACCAAGTAGAAAAAGTAGAGTGCTAATATTGGGTGCATCCTTTGGTAGGAACAAAAGAACTTGAAAAACTTCATGTTATCGAGTATCTTCCCCACATCTTCTTATAAACACATGCTCTTGTTGAGCTAATCCTAGAACCTCAACCTAGGAACGTGATCGTACCCTACACAATAGTGATGTTCGGAAGATTCTCCTTCATCACTTCTTCTCCATGTTAGAGACCTACCACAGTGGCTAGATTTAGCGTTCCTTGAAGAAATCTCCGACTCTTTACCAGAATATCAAGGCAATGTCCTGGCCGATCTCCAGTACAGGAAATCCTCCTTTTTCATGATTTTATGCCTCTCACCTACTATTTACCTTGACATCTTCCTATGTTTAGCTCGTCAAATGTACAAAGCACAACAAAGGTACTTTGTAGACCTTCCTTAGACATGATTTTAGGTTTTAGTGGTGCAGGATCAATGTCAGCCTTAGTGGTGAGGAGCTCCTCGACTTTTTCTTTGTTGGCTAGAATATTCCGCAAGAACCTCACTTGCTTTGGAAAGCCATACGGATTTTCCATCCTTGGTATAGAGAAATGCTTATCTCACTCACGCCATTGGGCCTCGCTCCCACCCGTTAGAAGCCTAAGCATATGTGAACCACGAGCTCTACTATTTGGTATTTGGTCCTTGTAGATCTCTATAGATCCGCAGATCGAGCATGCTTATCCTAGTGTCACCACTACATCAATTTATCATCTTCTTTTGATGCATATGTACATAAAAGCTTTATCCATGGAAGATGACATGATCCCTAAACAATAACAAAATCGAAAAGAGCAAAAGCCCAAACTAGTAGAACAAAGACATTGGATAGGCTTAGAAACAACGACAAGAAAGAAAAAGAAATCTTAGCACCAAGAGATAGCAAAAGATCTAACAATGAGACAAAACTTTATTTTATTCAAAGTGAAAAAAAGATATATATATATATATATATATTTATATTACATAAATTGATGGTATAATTAAAATGATAAATTTAAAAGTTATATATTAGTAAACAATATATTAATACAATATTCAAAATGTAAACAAAATTTAACTATATAATACTGTAGGAGAGAAAATTATATATTTACAAGTGAATTATGTATATCAAATAAAAAATTTAATTTATTAAACAAAAGTAAAATGACCAATTGGAAATAAGAGTTTTTATAATTTTTTCAAGAAAACTAAATATTATGAAGATTTCAACTGATAAAATAAGTTCATACATTTTACGAATAATAATGTGTAAAAATGTTAAATGAACTTTGAAAATGTAAATGTTAGACTAATTACAATCATAATTTATAAATATATTAAATATTAACATCACATAATTAGTATAGTTATTTATTAACATAAATTTAATATTGTAAAATTCGTTAAGGAGAATAAAAGATTAGAATGTATTGATTGACAATTAAGGGTCAATGATCTAAATCTTCCATTCAAAAGCATCGAAAATATCTATATGTATCCAAAACTTTGACTCGATAAATTTATTCATCTACAAAGTTTAACAACTTAAATTTCATTCTACAGAATTTGCGGATTAATTTCTCTCCAAATATTGTACCGCAGTTCAAATCAATAAAACCGATGCTAATCCACGAGTGACCTGATTACACCTACAATTGACTCTATTTTACTTTAAAACTATGCTGGTCAAATAATTATTATAATTTTGTCACATATATAGATATGACACTGAGAAAAATACATATAACGAAAAATAGAGAAATTACATAGATACATATACCTATAGATACATGTATTTATCATCTCTCACATGTAGTACTTCTTCGATAGCTTTGTCTCTCTTTTTCGAAATTTCTTCGGTGCTAAAAGCTTCTGATTCTTGTCCTTTTTCCAGGCGTACATCATGAATATGGTCTTCAAATATGTTGTTAATCTGAATTAAAATGAGAAAGAAAAAAAATTGACTTTTTGAACCTCATATTTGATAAGCAATAAGAAATTACGCCAATGAAGAAATTTACAAAGACAAGTTTCGAGCTTTGTAATATCAGTCATCAGCACACGAGAGAGT
This sequence comes from Lepidium aucheri, assembly GCA_900406435.1. NCBI lineage: Eukaryota > Viridiplantae > Streptophyta > Magnoliopsida > Brassicales > Brassicaceae > Lepidium > Lepidium aucheri. The sequence goes on along the minus strand of OVBA01002469.1, from coordinate 26,702 downwards.
TTGATGTTTAAAGAAAGACATAGACAACAATGAAAAGGGGATTGAGTTCTTCTTCTTCTCTCTGAAATATTTTCTTCTTCTCTCTGAAATTTCTTATTCTTCTCTCCGAAATATCTTCTTCTTCTCTCTAAAACAAAGCCATTCATCAAGGAAACTTCCAAGGAACACCAATTGGAGTTTCAACGGACAACACTTGTCTCGCAATTAGAGCGATTGGAAAGCTCATTTTCGCTCAATTCTCAGAGCTTGTGAATGATTTCTACAACAACAGTTTACATCTAAATCTAATTGCATCAGGGTATCTGTATGGACTAAAAATCAGCACAGCCCGATTGGAGGCCCAAAAGCTCAAAACTAATAAAATATCAAATAAGCTCATAATAGTATAAGCCTAACATAATAATCCAACCTAAGTGCTTGACACCTGTTTTCGACTTGTCAAGTAAGTGCTAACACATATATGACATGCGTAGCAGAAGAACATGCATTATAACACTTGTCATCCAAGATTGACACATGTAATCTGTGAAAAAACATGAACCATATTTGAGTCATCTATAAATAGATGAGAAAGACTTGAAGAACAAGACGAGGAGGATTGAAAAATTAGAGTGAAAGAACAAAGAACAAGCATACAGGAACTGAAGAATAAGAAACAAATATCAATTAGGAGGAAATTTGAACGAATGTACGAAACCAATTAAGTAAAAAAAGATCCTAACACGAGAATATCCAACCCACGTTCGTAAATAAACTCGACGAACACAGGGAAAACAAATTTAATAAGGCATTAATTCAAAGAAAAATAAGTTGTGCTAAATCTTGCATCAACAGTTGGCGCCGTCTGTGGGGATGGGAATTTTCTAACGCTGAAAGGATCAATATGGCAACTGACGAACGTATAGGAGGAATAACAGTTGACGAACCAGTGCAGCTGACTGACAAACGTATTGGAGGAATATCAACTAACGAGCATGTGTAGCTAATTGAAGAGCACCCTGACGAACAGAACCAGCATGATAATGAAGACTCGGCTACGAGAAACAATCAAACGGAACCAATCGAACTAAGGAACCTCCAAGCAGCACGACCACCAGGATTTGTGGACGAACCCATGGACGTCTCACAACTTCTCCAAACCATTCTAAGGAAGGCGAAAGAAGCAAATCGTCGAACGAACAAAAGGTTGGAAGAATTCCAGAACAAAATAATAGCAGCTGAGGAAACGCGCGTTCGCACATACCAATCTCCGCAACAAAGGACCCGACCAAAAAACTCTCCTAATCTCTGTGCTCACCAGAACTTGCGAACAACGAACATACATAGACCAGGGACGAACGCGCATGAGGAGCAAGTCGAGGATCTTGGATTCCAAGCATTGTCAGCTGAACCAGTGCGACACACTTCTCAGTCTCTCAATCAACATGACGAACATGCAGCTGCGATAAGAGCCATGAAGGAGGAAATTGAAAGGATGACTTCGCAATTGCACAAGGCAACAAGCTCGGCCCCGGAGATTGATCAGATGCTGACAAAAACGCAAAACACGCCATTTACCAGGAGATTACTAGGAATTAAAGTCCAGCATAACGTAAAAATAAAATGCCCCACATACGACGGTAAGTCTGATCCTATCCAATTCCTGACAGCATTCAGAATAGCAATGGGAAGAGCTCAGTACACACAACAAGAATATGACGCTGGATACTGTCAGATGTTTGTGGAAAGTCTCACGGGGGACGCTTTGGAATAGTTTGCAAAACTAGAACCATATTCGATAGACAGCTTTAAACAATTGTCCAAGATTTTTCTTAAGCACTACTCGATGTATATACGAAAGGCCACCACCAGCGCAGACCTATACTAGATATTTCAGGGAGCTGGAGAAACATTGCGATCATATCTGGAGCGATTCAAGGCAATAGTATCTCAAGTAACGGTTTCAGATGATGTTGCCATACCTGCTCTCCACAATGGTCTGTGCGAGAACTCAAACTTAAAGGATGATCTGCACATCAATGTCCCTAGGTCTTTGGAAGATGCACTCCACCGCACCACCAGATTCGCTGAAGAAGAAGGTAGAAGAGCCTAATTCTGCAAAACTACGATCAATAAGCTGCCCCGAGCGTAGGATGATAATGAAGGTCAGGAACCACGAAGACCAAACAATAAAGGTTACAAAGGAAAAAAGACCAATGCCTTCAATATCAACTCGCCACCGCACACCCCTGAGCGCAAAGGACATAATTTAAGATGGAATAAGAAATCAGAAATTGTGGACAAACAAGCCTACTGTGAGTATCATCAGCAGTATGGTCATTCAACTTTGCAATGCCGGCAACTACAGTGCATTCTACTAGAAATATATCAAAAGGAAAATTCAATAATGGCAGAACACCATAAAAATGACAACATGGCATCTTCAAAAGATAACAGTAAAGATGTAAAGGAACCCGTTAATACGGAAAAAACCATGTGATAGGGCATAGCATTCCGAAACGAACATGGGAAGATGATAGAGATAAGTTACTGTCACCTCGGAAACGAATAAACATGATAATGGGAGGTCTCGTTACGTGCAATGATTTGGTTCGTTCGATTAGAATTTACAAGCGGGCAGCAGGGATGAAATGGAAACATCAAAGTAAAGTTAACGAAAACAGGCAAACTACATGGACACCCAGTCAGGACATATGCTTCACAGAAGAAGACATGGTTGGAATCTCCACCCCACATAATGACCCTCTTGTGATCAAACTCAGGATATCCGACTGCAATGTATCCAGAGTCCTAATCGACATGGGAAGCTCAGTGGACTTAATTTTTAAGGAAACCTTGGAGCAAAAGGAATTAAAAGACGTAAAGATAAAATAGCCAGTGTGCCCATTAACGAGATTTGACGGTGATACGATAATGACATTCGGAAAGATAAAGCTGCCCATCTTTATTGAGGGAAAAACAACGTGGGTGAAATTTCTTATCATTGATAGACCCTCAATTTACAACGCAATACTGGGAACTCCGTGGATTTACACTATAAGGGCGGTACCATCCACTTATCACCAATGTCTAAAGTTCCCAACCAACAAAGGGATCTGTACTGTTCAGGGGAACCAACAAATGGCAAGAACGTGCTTCATCACTGAGCATATGTTAAGAAACAAAGGGCGAAGCTACATGGTAATGAATTCCGATAAAAAACGGGAAAACGTTGGAGATACCCTTGAAAGAATTGAGCAGATTAACATTGACCTCAAAGATAGAAGAAAATGCGTCGGGATAGGCTCCAAACTCCCACCAAACATAAAATCCGAGCTCGCTAAATTCTTGCAACAAAACATTTTAACATTTGCTTGGGCAACCACAGATATGACGAGAATCAGCACAGACATAATAACTCAAGAGCGAAATACAGATCAAACATTCAAACCTGGACATGAACGAACTAGGACTGAACGAACTAGGACATGAACGAACGCATGCAGTAAATGAAGAAGTCGACCGTTTAATACAAGCTGGATCCATACTCGAGGTTTGATACCCGAAATGACTCTCCAACCCGATGGTTGTTAAAAAGAAAAATGGCAAATGGCAGATGTGCGTAGATTTTACTGATTTAAACAAAGCGTGCCCTAAGGATAGCTTTCCCCTGTCACGAATAGATCAAATAGTTGAAGTGACATCAGGAAATGAGCTATTATCTTTTATTGACCCCTTTTCCAGTTATAATCAAATACGAATGCATCCCGATGACCGAGAGAAAACATTGTTTTTTACCAAACGGGGAACTTGTTTTTATCGAGTAATGTCATTCGGCTTGAAAAATGCAGGCGCCACCTATCAGCGATTGGTCAACAAGATGTTTAAGGAACAAATAAGGAAGACGATGGAAGTATACATAGACGATATGTTGGTCAAGTCTGCGAAAGTCGAAGATCACTTAAAAGACTTGGAAACGTGTTTTGAAACATTGAATCAGTATGGAATGAAGCTGAACCCGACAAAGTGCACCTTTGCAGTAAAAACCGGTTAATTCCTCAGGTATATCGTCACCAAACGTGGGATCGAGGCCAACCCAAAACAAATCAGAACAATTATGGACCTCTCTTTACCAAAGAACAAACGAGAAGTGCAATGACTCACCGGGAGAATCGTAGCACTAAATTAGTTTATCTCGCGCTCCACGAACAAATGCCTCCCCTTCTATAAGTTGCTACGCAATAATAAAAAGTTTGAATTGAATGACGACTGCGAGTCTGCCTTCTCAGAACTAAAAAAGTTACTTATCTACGCCTCCAATTTTTTCTAAACCAGAAGAAGCAGAGGTGTTATATCTGTATATCTCAGTCTCCAGCAACGCAATCAGTGGAGTTTTGGTTTGGGAAGACAAGCGAGAACAAAGACCCATATTTTACGTCAGCAAATCATTGAGCGACCCAGAAACAAGATATTCGGCCGCATAAAAACTTGCTTTAGCAATTGTGATGTCTGTCCAAAAACTAAGACTGTATTTTCAATCGCACACTGTAATAGTATTAACTAACCATCCCCTTCGAACGATCCTGCATAGTCCTAACCAATCAATGAAGACTCACAAAATGGGCTATCGAATTAAGTGAATATGATGTAGAGTACAAGGGAAGAACGAGCGCAAAGCCTCAAGTATTAGCCGATTTTCTGATCGAGCTATCTCTCTAAGTACAGACTGGCAAACATGAAAAAGGGAATTGGACGTTATATGTAGATGGGGCATCATCAGCACATGGATCTGGAATTGGAATCCAATTAGTGTCGCCAGAAGGAAGCATTATCGAACATTCGTTCAGGCTAATGTTCATGGCGTCCAGTAATGCGGTCGAATATGAAGCATTATAGCTGGACTATGAGTAGCTCAATCACTAGGAGTGCAAAGAATAATAACTTACTGTGATTTGTAATTAAAGACAAGCCAATTTAATGGAGAATTCGACACAAGGAACGAGCGTATGGACGTATACCTCAAAGTTGTACAAGGATTGGCCCAGAGCTTTCCTGAATTCAAACTTGAGAAAATACCACGGAGCGAGAACACGTTGGCTGACGCATTGGCAGCATTAGCGTCAACTTCGGACCTGGACCATCACGGAATAATTCCTATTGAGAGTATTGAAAATCCAAGTATAAGTTTACCAAAAGGAAACTGTTGCGCAATCACAGAAGAAGACAAGCACAAAAAGTATGGTCATACTAGACAACCCCTAGAAGCACAACAGGAAAAACTCCATTCTCACTATTGCACAGATCGGAGGCTCTAGCACCAGCTAAAGCCAACGTACTTACTCTACAAAGGATAGAGCTTCCCCAACATCCAAAATTGAATAATGCAATGATCATGGACTCTCTAGATCAGATCAAGGAATCCCGAGACCAAGCCCTCTTGAAACTATAGAATTATCAACAGAAAGCAGCAAAATATTACAATGCAAAGGTACACGGGCACCACTTCATGCAGGGAGACCTGGTACTACGCAAAGGTTATGAAAACATCGTGGAACTCAATGCAGGAAAGCTTGGCATTAATTGGGAAGGTCCATACATGATGTCCAAAGTAGTCAAGCCAGGAGTCTATGAGTTACTAAAAATAGACAGAACTCCGATACCGCGAAGCTGGAACGCGATCAACTTAAAAGGCTACTATTACTAAATATATATCTGTCTACATGTATGTATATATATAAAAAAGAAGCAAGACCTTTTGATGTAAGATATTTCGAACGTATGTAATGTCCTAAGAACTACGAACGGCTTGATCCCATTCTAGAAGGTACGTAGGCAGACGAATACGGTGCAGCCACTTTAAAAATATATATATAATTTATATAAAACATATCTATACAAAGGAATATATATGCTTCCCTTTGTTTGACAAAGCTGCTGGTCGCCATTACAAAATCCTAACAAACAATAAACCAACAGCAGAAAGTTGTATTTTCATTTAGAAATATAGTTCGAACGAATGTTTGAGGATGGAACTTGGTACAGCAAACAGACGACCTGTTTCGTTTAAAGAACAAAAACATTTCAGGAGCAAATTGTCTTGGGACAAAAGAAAGCCTCTGTTGCAAAATATCTTTTAGAAAATGACACGTGGAGGACATGCAGGATAAAAAAAATCATCAGAAGACATGCAGTTGCATGAAGAGACACGTGGATAGCATGCGGATGTCCGAAAATTCTATATAAAGGAGACCATCATGATTGTCAAAAGGACATCAGCAAAACAAAACTCAGATAAAAAAAAGCTAAAGAAAAAGGAGCACAAAATCCCTTTCAGAAACAATGATAACAAAGCCAAGAATTGGGATTGGCTAAAGTTCGGAGCAACTACCGTATCCAGTGGTCAGTCTCAAAAGCCAACCACGAATATACGAAGATAATATTTCAGAAATCTCATCAACGACGAATATGCGTGCAAAAAAAAGAAAAAAAAAGAAGAAGAACCTCTGTTTACTCAAGACGAGAAACGAGAAGCCCCTTTTTATTTAAGACACTAAAACCTATACAAAGGGAGCAAACTCAGCGGCAGAAGGGGTCCACTAACGAAAGTCAAACCTTCGTCTCCTACATCGAAAAGGAGTCGAGGTAAGTATAGAGACAAAGTCTGGTATTTCAAAAGCACAAGCAGACGTCAGAACAAAGATAGAATCCAGACCGCTCGGCAGCAGACTCACTAGGAGAGAATGCCAAAGCTTCCTTCGGGACAAAATATATGAGAAGATCCGTTACCAGACAAAATGGAAGAGTCAGCTCGAACAAGAAAGCGAAAACGACCAATAATAACATGATCCGGAAGCCGGTCAAACAATTGGACTTACCAGATTGAAGCGACCCTAGTTTGGCAAACCCACATCATCATCACAAATGATCAACAAAGGTGGAAAAGGAGAAGGATGACAGCAAAGTCGAGGTAAAAAGGTAAAACCACCTCAACAACGGTACTAGAACAGAAGCGCGTTCTCGAGTATCGGCTGTAGAAAGCAGTTCGAGACAATAGTGGATTCTACCAAAGCATACGACCAAAGTACTCTCCGCAATATCAATAGTCCAGCAAACAGAAACTTACATACAACCGAAAGTTATCCCGAGGATACCAAAACAAGTTGTCTAAAGGAGCAACAACAGATGGCGAACGGTCACATTACGGTTGAATCAACAAGATCGATAAATCCATACGATATGAGAATTCCCAACATACAAAGGGAAAAACTAACGTTGATAGAAAAGTGACAAATGTAAAATAAATTTTTTTTGTTCACTATTTCAAAACGCCGACGAACTCAGATTATGGCTAAAATGTACAATTTGATAAATGCCGACGAACTCAAGTTCTGGCTAAAATGTACAATTCGATAAACACCGACAAACTCAAGTTCTGGCTAAAGTATACAATTCGATAAATGCCGACAAACTCAGGTTCTGGCTAAAATGTACAATCCGATAAACACCGACAAACTCAGGTTCTGGCTAAAATGTACAATTCGATAAACACCAACGAACTCATGTTCTGGCTAAATGTACAATTCTGTAAACGCCGACGAACTCAGGTTCTGGCTAAAATGTACAATTCAATAAACGCTGACAAACTCTGGTTCTGGCTAAAATGTACAATTCAATAAATACCAATGAACTCAGGTTCTAGCTAAGAATTGCGCAATCTAGTAAACAATCATGAATTTGGATTCTACACAAGACCGGTTCGAACTCAGCAAATGCTAGGATAAACAAGTTCCAGATAAAGGGTTGTAATCCGATTAATATGAACAAACTCGCTTCAAGGAAAACGTTCAAACATTATACCACGGCCCCAACAACGAATGTATGTTTCTATATGAACAAAAATAGCACATAAACACCATTTAACATGTTCTTTGGCCAAAGCACTAATGTTAAGCCAGCATCACCGTCGAACATACATCCTATATGATCTACAGACGAACGTATGCCAGTCAAAAGGTAACGCTTTTCATTAGATGAGTCAGAATTCCTTAATAAAACTACGCTCATCGTTCCGTAAAAAACTTTATGCAGTATACAATATTAAACCCTAATAAGACAGACTTTAATAATAGTCAATAGATAGGGAAAAATTGTTTAAACAACACCTGTTCGTTAGCAAAAGTTGACTAGAACAAAACAAAAGGCAATCAAGTAGTAGTAGTTTTTCAAAAAAAAAAAAACTTAAGTCTTATAAACAAAAGGAACAAAAATCCGAACGAAACAAATTTGTTCAAATTACACCGAAAGATCCTAATAAAAAAAATAGAAAAGGAGGAAGGAGAGAACAAAGGCAGGTCAGGCGTCAGTACGTTCGGCATCATCATTTGCCACCTTGCCGTCTTCAAGAATTATACCATCTTCAGTAGTTGGCTCGTCAACGGCAACTTAAGAAGCGCCAACTGGACGAACGTTTGTCTCCTTACCAACAAGTTGTTCGGACGCAACATGCCCAACATTAGTACCGTGTTCTTCTCGAGAAACATCCTTGGGAGCCACATGATAATTAAGGATGTTGTGTTCGGTTGAGGGATCATGAGGAGAAAAAGGAAGAAGGTCATCTTGTTCCAAGTAAAACGGAGGAACGACCTTGACTTGGGCATCATAAGCCTTCGCATCTTCTTCCATGAAATCAATCATATCTTGGGGCACATCGTAGCCCAAATCTGAAAAAGCAACCTTCAAATTCTTCATAGTACCCACACATTGATCCAGTAACGAAGCAGGCTGCTTAACTTCATCAAGATAAAGGATCCGCTTCCTCAACCTTTCAAAGCAAGCACGAGTCGGGTCAATGGACGAACGCAGCATCTCAATCTCGGACTTAGAAGCTTCAAAAAGCTTCATAACACGCTTGCCCGTTCGAAGCAATCTTCTTATGATCAGCTTTCACCGAGCCAAGTTCGGCTTTCACCGAGTCTAGCTCGACCTTTGCATTAACGAGTTCGTCCCGAAGATCAGCAATAACCACCGAGTCTTCAGCATTATGTTCCTTGATTTGTTTGCCAAACTCCTCCACTTGTGCTCGAAGCTTAGCATTGTGCTCTTTTTCATTCGCAAGATCTTGGAGCGTCTGCGACGAACCCTCGTTTCCACCCGAAGAAGATGCTTTGCGAGCAGACTTAAGATTGTGTTCGTAGAAAGCGATCATACGGTTTAAATCAGCATCACTCTAGAAAAAAAAGAGGAAGAGATGAGCGAAATAATTAAAGAGTAATAACGAGCAAAAATACATATATAGGAGACACTTGAAAAATTTGACGAACCGTCATCCTTTTCCTCGCGAATTTCATGAAAATACCCTTTGCCTCCAAATCCTTAACCGGAGGAAGGACGAAATTGGAATCTCGAGACGATTGGACCCAATCCGCGCATGCATACTTATTCTTGACAAACAGTGTGGGTTCGTCATACTCAAAGCGTATGAAGTTCGGTCGAGCAGACGAACCCCCGTAACTAGAAGGTTAACTAGGAACCTCGACCGCTTTCCCATACGAATTATTCGCCCTCAAAGATAAGACTACACCCCGCGAACCTTGAGAACCAGATTTACGGGCTGACGTACCTTTATCTACAAAAGACGAACCTTTGCGGGAAGGTAGCACTTCCTTAGAATGATCCAATGACCAAGCCGCGTTCGGAATCTTGATAGAAACGCGAGACATACGTTTTCGAGAAGAATTGCCAGTCTCCTTCAATGACATACGAGGAGGACTTTTTGGGTGGCTGGATTCCCTTCCCCTCTTTCTGGTCAACTCACGCATACGACTCGAATAGTCCATCGTCGAGCAATCGTCTGAAAAAGAAAACAGAGTTGCAGTTAACGCGAGTTTGTAAGTGGCGGACAATGAGTTATTAAAGGCAGAACTAACCTTGATCAATACGTCATTCTTTCCGCCTAAGTTGGGCCTCCAGAACAGCAGGAAACCAACGATGAGATAAGTCTCGGATCCGATCAACTTCCATTCAGAATTCGGCAAGCAGCAAACGTCCGACTAGATGTCTTACAGCAAAAAGAAAAAGTTATTTCGACAAGTCAGAATCAAAAGGAAAAAGTAAGTAAGAAAGAACGAAATCAGACCGACGGATGCACTCCAAAGGTTCCGATAGAACTGATCGGGTTCATCGAATGACACTTTGTCGACATGAAGATAGAAAAACCAATGTTTCTAACTATTCAATTTGTTTGGAAGACCACAGATAATCTCGAACTTGGACTTCATACTCAAAAAGAAGGCTCCCAAATAATTGTTGCAGCGTGACAAGTAAGAAACTTCTTCCAGAAAATGGAAGTCGATCAACACACCGCATGCGTCCGCTAAACGGGAAAACACTAACATGTTGTGGAAAGAAGTGGGGGTAAGTTGAGAAAATTCCATGTTGCAATCATCACAATAATCGATGACCAGACGTGGAAAAGGAAGACGAAGGCCGAAAACAAAAAATCCTTCATAAACACAAATGTAACCCGAAGGAGCACGCCACGGACAGACTTCTCAGTACAGAGAGTTGACGAACCGACGAGAGAATCCAACCACGCTGTCAAACCGCTACTCTCCCTAAAATCACTGCCAATTGATCTCGTACGGATGAGAGCCTCAGCAAACGTATGGTTAATAGCTATTGAATCATCAATTTTATCTCCCCTTTTGTGAACGTCCGGATCGGGCATTAAAACCCTCGATGACGAACCCTCTCCCGGCAAAAATGGTGATAGCATCGGACCATCTATAATCGAACCCGAGAATACATCCAACATAGCTTGAATCTCATATTCTCTGCGTTCGTCACTCTCGGCTTCGAGATTGTGTTCGGCAATCTCGAACCCACGCCTTTTGCCTTCCACACGCTCGTCCGACTCAGTCTCGGACAATACATGTTTGCCGATTCCAAGATCAAAATCCTCATCACCCAAGCTTAAATCCTCCGACCCTCGTTCGGATCCGTCGGAGAACAAATGTTTGGAGTTGAAACCGTCTTGAGACATGATGAATGAACCCGACGAACAAAGAATTCGGACTCGAAAAAAAAAATGAATGACGGTAAAAAAAAAAAAGAACGAGACAAAATAGAGAGAGAATACCTTGGAAGAACTTGGAGAGAAATTGAAGGTGAATGAAAGAGTATACCTAATTTATAATTCTCCAAAGCCCTAGAACCACCACATGCTCGTATGAAAAATGCAGACCCACAATTGGAATGCACCATGTGTCAAGTTCTGAGTGTCAGTTCGCCAAAATTACACGTTGACAAACTTGGGAGGAGGGGTTAGTTGTATGGGCTAAATCAACACAACCCGATTGGAGGCCCAAAAGCCCAAAACTAATAAATTATCAAATAAGCCCATAATAGTATAGGCCCAACCTAATAATCCAACCTAAGAGCTTGACTCTTGTTTTCCACTTGTCAAGTAAGTGCTAACACATGTATGACATGCGTAGCAGAAGAACATGCGTTGTAACACTCGTCATTCAAGATTGACACATGTTATCTTTGAAAGAAACATGAACCATATTTGAGTCATCTATAAATAGATGAGAAATACTTTGAAGAACAAGAGGAGGAGGATTGAAGAATTGGAGTGAAAGAACAAAGAACAAACATACAGGAACTTAAGAATAGGAAACAAATATCAATTAAGAGGAAATTTGAACGAACGTACGAAACCAGTTAAGTAAAAAAATATCCTAACACAAGAATACCCGACCCACGTTCGTAAATAAACTCGACGAACACAGTAAAAACAAATTTAATAAAGCATTAATTCAAAAAAAAATCTGTTGTGCTAAATCTCATATCAAGATTACCCAAGTTTGGATTACGGATTCAAAGGAGAAGAGATTACAATGGGCTTCATAATGATCAGAACTTTAATACTTGGCCAATCATATGACCACTCATGTTTAATTAGCAGAGCAATCTCATATCTTAAAACTTTTGAAGTTTTTTACATTCTCAAGCTCGATATCTTTTTATTTTTAATCAAGTTTTATTTTAATTGTGTTAGGGTGGACTAATCGGATCTGTATTTGGTTAATTTCAGTTTAATTCCAAATTACGGATAAATTAAACTTAAATTCGGTTTACTGTACCAATTTAACCATGTGTAATTAAATTGGGGGAAATTAATCTGCCAGTTATGTGAGAGATATTTAGGTTTCTAAACTTTCCAGAAAATCAAATTTGTTGTATCAAAAATTCTGGATACATAATAAATATTTTCTTTTTGGGGGATTTAGACGGTTGGCCGTATAAATAAAAGAACAAAAAATATAAAAGGATTCCAATACGTTTTAAAGTTATAACTTATAACCTAAAATTTTCGGTTTTATGACAGAACCAATCGGTTTTTCAATTGTCCAGAAATTTATAATATCACCCCACCTAAAACACCCAACTTCGCCTCGATTTCATCGAAGCTCCTCTCTCTTACACTACATACCATTCCATATCAACCATTTGTGTTCGCATCGATCTCTCTCTCACTCTAGGCCTCAACGGGTATCTCTCTCTCTCGTTCTCCATTTGTGTCTCTGTTTTTTTGTTCTGTTTCCAACGGAAGAATGCAGTTGTGTCTCCATTTACATCTTTCTGTCGATAGAGTTTTTTCTGAAGTTAGGCAAGATAAAAATTTAAACTTGTACGATTTATTGGTTGTGTCTGGTTTGTGTAAGTGTTTTCTGAATTGATTACATTAGTTATTCTGTTTAACTATATCCTCCTATGTGAAATACGGACTTTGATTGTGTATTGTACTCAAATAATTAGAAAAGTTCAGATAAGATTTTGGGATTGTTTTCATTCTCTAGATTGCGATTTCTCTGATGTTGTACTGGATACATTGGGACTAGGGTTCGTTTTCTCTAATTGTTATGAACTTCAGAAAGTGAACTTATGTGTGTGTGTTTTGCTTTGGTTACGTCCAGCTCGTCTTTTTTGCAAATGCATAGGATTTAGGTTGATCTGATTCTTAAATTTTCTTATAATCTCATATGTTCAAAATGTAACTTGTATTGTGTATTGAGTTGAAACCAAACATTACAAAGAAAGCCAATTTACAGTGTTTAGATATTTCTCGAATTTCCGTTCTTGACTTGTTTTTTAGTATTACCGATACTTCTCTTTTTTTGTTCTTCTTTACATTTTTTGCATAGAAAGATTGTGAAAATGGCGGCAACAGCAGCTTCAAGCTTGCAAATTGCGACAAGAAGGCCAAACATTTCTTCCTCTTGCAAAGTTCTTAACGCAGGGACTTACATTGTTGGTGTCAATCCTGGAAATGCTTCATGGGATAAACTTACCTGCACTCGCCATTTATCGAACCTTGGATTTTTGAGAAACCACAGTGCTGTTCCAACCTCTAAAAGACCCATTTCAGCTTCCACAAAGGCGATGACTGAATCCAGTGAAAATAAGGCTTTTATTGGGCTTCCAATTGATTTGAGAGGTTGGCATACCTTCCTTTGTTGCCGTTTTAATCGTCCTGTTTCTATCATTAGTAATAGGTTACTAAGCTGCTATTAGAAGCACTGTGACAGAAGAATTGGGTTATTTGAAGTAAGCAACGGTAAATGGTACAGGTAAAAGAGCTTTCATTGCCGGTATTGCTGATGACAATGGATATGGTTGGGCCATAGCAAAATCTCTTGCTGCTGCTGGAGCTGAAATATTGGTCGGGACATGGGTTCCTGTAAGTGATTATCTTAATTCTTTGGTACACTTAATCTCTTTCGTTTTCAGATACTTTTAGTCTCCTCTATTGCTAATTATACTAATCTTTGAGTGGTCTTCTAGGCACTTAATATTTTTGAGACAAGCCTGAGACGTGGGAAATTCGACCAGTCACGAATGTAAGGACTTACAAGTTAATGTCTGGTTCCTTTGTTGGAACATACATATTTCATATAATGGGTCACTAACTTTCTATCCATATATGTTTAGGTTGCCGAACGGGTCATTGATGGAAATTAAGAAGGTTTATCCTTTGGATGCTGTGTTTGACAATCCTGAAGATGTGCCTGAAGATGTAAGGAGATTGAGTATATAGTAATCTCGTTGTATGGAACTTTTCATTCCAAATTATATCTTACATTCCCAACTGTATAATACATTTTCAGGTGAAAGCAAATAAGCGATATGCTGGATCATCAAACTGGACTGTACAGGTATGGATTAGAGATACACAATTGTTCCTTGATTTTACACTCTAAACCATGCCAGCAATGTTTTTATTCATTTCAGTCCAGAATAAAAACGTATGATCACATCTAATGAAAAAGTTTGTATTTCTTCTTAAAGGTTGTGGCTTATTAACCTGAACTGACTTTTGTTGCTTAAACAGGAAGCTGCCGAATGTGTGAAAAATGATTTTGGAAGCATCGACATTCTTGTCCATTCCCTCGCAAATGGGCCAGAGGTAGAGAATTATATGTTCTTATCCATTACTGACTACATTTAAGTGTATTCTGTACAACTATTGCCTACATGTTGTACTTGTGGTTTAGGTTAGCAAACCTCTTCTGGAGACATCGAGGAAAGGCTATCTTGCTGCAATCTCTGCTTCGAGTTACTCCTTTGTCTCCTTGCTCAGGCATTTTCTGCCAATTATGAACCCAGGCATGTTACATGATCAAAATTCTCTTATTATTTATAGTTATATGTTTTCTAATTTGTTTCTCTATGATGATTCAGGAGGTGCTTCAATATCTCTTACTTATATTGCCTCTGAAAGAATCATTCCTGGGTAAGGGTTATACTAAGCTTCACGGCTTCATCATATTCTTATCATAGATTCAAACTAATGCACGCACACAAAACAGTGGTTATGGATTACAAGCTTTTCTTTCATTCTGTGCAGGTACGGTGGAGGTATGAGTTCTGCCAAAGCAGCACTAGAGAGTGATACACGGGTAAGTTTTCGACTGTGGTAAATTGTGGTCATAAACTAAAAAATAACTATATTAAATGTCTCGTAGTCTAACTGCGTATTCAACAACATAGGTGCTTGCATATGAAGCTGGAAGGAAACAAAACATTAGGGTCAACACAATCTCTGCAGGTACCTCACCTCTCATTCTTAGCACGTATAGTCGTGCAAACTGAGGCTTTCTGATTATAAAAAAGTACAACTGTTTCGCTTTCAGGTCCTTTGGGAAGCCGAGCAGCAAAAGCAATTGGGTTCATAGACACCATGATTGAATATTCTTATAATAATGGGCCTATTCAGAAAACACTAACCGCAGGTGCTTTTCCTTCAAACTATCACCTCTAACTTGTTTTCCTTTGTAGTCTTACGGTGTATATATATGGCGATGATGTAGATGAAGTTGGGAATGCAGCAGCCTTCTTGGCATCACCATTGGCCTCTGCCATTACCGGTGCAACCATCTATGTGGACAATGGCTTGAATGCAATGGGCGTTGCACTGGACAGCCCGGTGTTCCAAGACCTAAACAACAAGAATTAGGGTCTTGATCCACGACTGAAACTCCGTAAATTCCATTTCATGATCTTACTTGTTTGTCCTTTTGAGTAGTATGTTCGAAATATCGGGTTGTCCTTTCTTCCTTGAAGAAAATAAATTATGGTTTTAGGTTTGTTATTTAGCAACTATACAAGTTTCTCTTATTCCTCTTATGATTAAGAATTTCCAAGTGAAACTATTACGTTTCTAGTATGAGATTACCACTAATGTTTAACTATTACTTAGCCAAATTTTATAACTTCTATACTTCGGAGGTGCTTGTTTATTGTTAGTCTTACAAATACTCAGGAAGAGATTATATGCTGATCACGAATTATGCTTGTTTTGGCATTAATGTTCTAATTTGTCTCCCATCTAAAACCTATTCAAGATTCGTAAAACGAAACTGACTTCCTCCCAACAAAAAAAAAAACCCCAATAATCAGTTCCTACTAAGCTTACGGTTAAGGCCTTAAGACATAACTTTGAATTTTGAATTTCAGTTTGGATTTCGGTTGATAGGGTCATAATTTAATTTTTTTTTGGGATGTATCGTGAGCGAAAAAATTGTAAAACCCCTAAAGGGGAACTGCGGACTAACAGTAAATGGATTGCCAAACAGTGTGTGTTAATCAGAGTCGAGATTCTGTAATCTCTTTCCTTAACTCGAATTATCACCCGTAGTGTGGCGGTTTTTAGTGATAATCGAATCCCAAGATAAAACTGATATTGTTTTGATTTCACAGCACTTGAAATCAAAACCAGCAAACGAAAAAACTCTACGTTATACTCTCGAGTACTTACTTTTGGTTGCAGGGAATTGAATTTCGCAATTTATTTCAGAATCAGAAAAAGGAGACTTCGAGCTCAAGGTTTGAAGCAGTCAAAGTCGTCCGTGAGTTGAGGAAGCGGAAAGTGGGTACGCGAAAGTAGGAACTTGAAATTCAAGTTTGCACAGACTCGGTCTTCGTCAAAGTTGAAAAAGAAAAAATATCTTCTTCACTTAACCAGCCAAACAATTCAGTTTAATTGAACCAAACCAAAATTGATTTTAAATTTTAGTTTACAGATTTTCCCCAAAAAAATTAAACGCGTGCGGAGACCCCTTCGGGGTCTATTGCCAAGACCCGAGACCCGAGAGCCAAGCCGGAGCCCGAGCCCGAGCCCGGATCGGCAGAGTGGCAGTGGCGGTGCGTGCATGGTCTTTCCATCCTCACTCACAGACTCCATTGTGTGTGTTAGTCTTTTGAACAAAGACATGTATATGTCTTAATATATACAACTCACTTTTATTCCAAAGTTCCAATGTGGTACTTTTGACATGTTTTTTTTTTCATTGAAACAATCAAACCCCATACAATTTAGGCTCATTTATATTCATACTCAAACATTTCTTTTTTAGGTCCACAACCTTTCAAAAAGAATGGCCTAACAATCCCCCACATGAATAAAAATTACTCTAGACTTATGTAGACTCGATGTAAAACTATACTCTAAACTATCTAAACTTTGACAAACATGACTAGACTAGACAGACTTTTGAGAGTATAAGCAAAAAATGTAGTTGTATCTCATAGGTTGCATTTTTTAGTTTTGAACCTATCATTTTTAATATATGTCGGATTTACTTGGCCGGGAAGTGAACATGATGTCTTGAACCATCCAAACTTTAATGTAAACCTAGACAACAGTTATCGCGCAACAACATTTTCTGGTAGGGTTTTGTTCTCTATTTATGTTCATTTTGGCCCCGAACATTTCCTGGTTTATCATGAGTGAACTTAGAGAATTTAGCCTAACCGTCATTCTCTTAGAAACGGCCACATTTCATACTCACTAGGTGGTCTGCCATTAGTTTCTTTTCAGAAGTATCCTGCCATACTCCACTATTATGAAAGTCTAGAATCATTAAAAGTCAATGCTTATCCGTATACATACACAAAGGTAACACTGTTTATCTTTGAAGGAACTGGGTATAGACTAAAATGTCTAACAGTGTTCACCGAGTCCGTTTGATTTAGTTTTCCCTTTGAACCTATATCTTCGGATCTCTAGTCATANGGATCTCCAGTCATATAGGTGGGGTTTCCATCAAACTTCATCTTAGTTTGTAGGCTTCAAACCCATTCCTCTTGAAGATTTTAGAACTTGTTCTCGAGCCAACCCTTTGGTAAATGGATCCGCTAGGTTGTCACACGATTTGAGATAATCCACATTGATTACCCCGGTTGTGATCAAGTTCCTAATGGTTTTATGACATCTTCTAATATGACAAGACTTGCCATTATACAGACTGTTATGTTCCCGAGCAATCGCTGATTGACTGTCACAATTCATGTGAATAGCTGGCACACATTTATCCCACTTGGGGATATCTTCCAACCAGTTTCGAAGCTATTCTGCTTCTGCTGCCGCTGCGTCAAGGGCTATGAACTCTGACTCCATAGTTGACCTAGCTTGAACTGTTTGTTTGGAAGAATTCTAAGACACTGTTGCACCCGCTAGTGTAAATATATAACTACTCGTTGACTTTGAGTTTTTGGAATCGGATATCCAATTTGCATCGCTATATCCCTCCAAGGTTGCAGGTTCTTTACCATAGTGCAAGCCATAGTCTTTGGTATACGTAAGTAGTTCAATAC
This sequence comes from Lepidium aucheri, assembly GCA_900406435.1. Taxonomy (NCBI): domain Eukaryota; kingdom Viridiplantae; phylum Streptophyta; class Magnoliopsida; order Brassicales; family Brassicaceae; genus Lepidium; species Lepidium aucheri. Next base: position 8,564 of record OVBA01002469.1, on the reverse strand, counting down.
TTTAGCTATATCTTTCCAGTATTTATGTCCTAGATTACTTGTGTAGCGACTTACTACATTTACTGCGTGCGCTAAATTGGGTCTAGTATAGTTTGTTAAGTACATCAGACTCCGATTACTCTTGCATACTCCACTTGTGATATCGCTTCACTAGAATTTTTTGTCAAATAAAGTTGAGCATCAACAGGAGTTTTTGCTGTCCCGTTTGAGTAAGTTTTGAGCCTTTGCTGTGTGCTTTCAGCATAATGGGCTTGAGATAAGGTAATACCTTCAGTCGTCCTAATGATCTTTATACCTAGGATGACATCTGCAAGACCCATGTCTTTCATATCAAACTTCTATCTAAGCATGTTCTTAGTTTGTATGATAAGTTCCTTACTACCCATGATGAGCATGAGCATATCATCTACGTATAAACATAGAAGGACATACCCATATCTAGTGTATTTTGCATAAATACATTTATCGCACTCATTTATGCTGAAGCCATTTCCTAACATTACATTGTCAAACTTCCCATGCCATTGTTTTGGAGATTGTTTAAGTCCGTACAATGACTTTACAAGTCTACACACTTTGTTTTCTTTTCCGGGGACAACAAACCCTTTGGGTTGCTTCAGATAGATCTCCTCTTCTAATTCCCCATTTAGAAAGGCAGTTTTCACATTCATTTGGTGGATTTCTAGGCCTCTTAATGCTGCGATACCAATCAGCATTCTTATTGAAGTTATTCTCGTTACCGGAGAATAAGTATCAAAGAAATCCAAGCCTTCTTTTTGGCGGAATCCTTGTACCACAAGCCTAGCCTTGTACTTATCTACCGAGCCATCAGTTTTCAATTTTTTTTTGAAAATCCACTTACACCCGAGTGCTTTAAAGCGTTCAGGGAGATCGGTTGACTCATAAGTACGATTTTGCATAATTGAGTCCATCTCACTGTTGACAGCTTCCTTCCAAAAAGGTGCGTTTGGTGTAGTCATGGCTTCTATGAACGTTCTAGGTTCGTTCTCACAAAGAAAAACCATCATGAAATCATCGTCATAAGATATTTTACCTTACGAGCTCTCTTGCTACGTCTAGGTTTATCTTCTACCTCCTCCACAACTTCAAGAGTTGACGTGCCAGAAGGGCGTGCTTCACTTTCATCTCTTTGCTCACGTGTCCGCTAATGATATGATTTATCCTTACAAGGGAACACATGTTCGAAGAACGAAGCATTACGTGATTCCATCACAGTATTTACATGGATATCTGGGATGTCCGATTTATAGACCAAGAAACGATAAGCACTACTGTTGTGTGCATATCCAATGAAAATACAGCCCACAGATTTTGGTCCAATTGTGACCTTTTTCGGAGGCGGTAATGCTACTTTTGCAAGGCACCCCGACACTTTAAGCTATTTATGCGAAGGTACAACACCTTTCCAAAGTTATTTTCAACTTCTAGCTGGTGGAGGCGGAGAAGCGAAAGCTGGTAGGCGGAGAAGGAGCATGAACGATCTTCTCACTCATAGCTTTTTCCCTTTCTGCTTTCTCTTTTGCAGCCAATTCAACATTCTCTTTTTCTGCTCTGTCCGAATCAGCTGGTTCGGTTTGTGAGCTTGGAGTGACATTTGGAATATCCTCACTCGTCATTGTTCTAACACAATAAAATAGATTGTATCAGTTATCAAAGTTTATCCTTATGAACAATTTGATACAGTCAACAAAGGCAATATGATTTGCGAATTCAACAGATTAAACTACTCAAACAACAATTTGTTTATGTGTTTTCAAACAGATAACAAACACAGTAAGTGATTAAAATCAAAATTTTAATGCAGAATTCACATTCAATCAGTTTGCTAAATCGTTTTACAAAACGAGTTGCAAGTACATACACTCTTGTAAAAGCTTAGCAGTTCACGAACAGAGAATCATGCAGTTTGGTTGTTGTTCGTGTAAATGTTTTAGAAACAATTCACAGACCATATGATTGTCGAAATCTCAACTTTTTATCAATTGGAAATTCAAAAAAATGGAGTGATTTATACTATCAAACCAAAGCAATGATTCAATCTGTGTAATCAAACGATTCACAGATTCAAGCTTATCTATGTAATCAACGATTCACAGATTCTAGCTTTCAAGAACACAGTAGCAATTCACAAATTCGAAGGATTTTAATTTGAGTTAAGACTGTAGAACCCTTAAAAGGGAACTACGGACTAACAGTGAATGATTTGCCAAACAGTGTGTGTTAATCAGAGTCGAGATTCTGTAATCTCTTTCCTTAACTTGAATTATCACCCGCAGTGTGGCGGTTTTCAGTGACAATCAAATCCAAGGATAAAACTGATATCGTTTTGATTTCACAGCACTTGAAATCAAAACCAGTGAACAAAAAACTCTACGTTATACTCTCGAGTACACAAACAGTTTAATTGAACCAAACCAAAATTAATTTTAAATTTTAGTTTATAGATTTTCCTCAAAAATATTAAACGCGCACAGAGACCCCTTTGGGGTCTATTGCCAAGACCCAAGACCCAAGATCCGAGTCCGACCCGGCCCGGCTTGGCACGGTGTGCGTGTGGTCTTTCCATCCTCACTCATACACTCCATAGTGTGTGTTAGTCTTTTGGACAAAGACATGTACATGTCTTAATATATACAACTCACTTTTATTCCAAAGTTCCATTGTGAGACTTTTGACATATTTTTTTTTCATTGAAACAATCAAACCCCACACAATTTAGGCCCATTTATATTCATACTCAAACATTTATTTTTGAGGTCCACAACCTTTCAAAAATAATGGCCCAACAAAAATATCCACATAATTTGGTTTATGTTTGGACTTGGTTTAAATCCGGAGCTATCAAATACATTTTAAATGTACAAAGAACTTTTGTGGTTAGATCAATTTTTCGTTTTCGATTCGGATTTAGTTTTTGGATATAGGAACGTGATATGATCATGACCAACATTAAGGATAAGGAGCATGAAACCGAAGAGAAACAAGTACCAGGTGATGAATTATATAATAAGCGTGGATTCAAAATACAATCTCAAGCAAATAAATCAACAAATGGGCATAAATGGGCATGTAGTTCATTTATACCTTTTTTTTGTTTGACGAGGATTTAATTTAAATCCAACTCTGAGATTAAAAAGAGAGATGGTAAAGATACTTTATTAATTTGAAGAATAAATAGATTGAACAGTGCAAAGTTACCTAGTTGATTGTTATTGTTTAAGTTAAATGCCTAAAATCCAATCCCTTTTTCAAAGTCGTCCACTTCTATTTATAAAGCGTAGAGACGGTTACAATCCCTTTGAAATAGAAAATATTACATTTCTGTTTGGATTCTAAGATTTTTACAAGAATTTCGGAAATTTTGCTTATCCAAACAGGAAAATTTCTTTTCTTTTTTTGATGATGTGTCACCCGAGTTTCTGTCATCTTGACAAGTTGCTAAGAAGATATTCGTCCGAGACAGTAATGAATGTCTGAGATGGATTGTTAACTGAATTGCCGAGTTCAGGACTTGGGTTATTTTAACTATTAATTGTTATTGTGACCAAAGTAGGATTTCAGATCCACCTCCAATAATTAGGTTTGTCTTAATGGGTCTTCTAAAGTAAAATTTTGATGAGGCGAATGGATCATATCCAACGTACCCATTTGTTTGATTAAAAACCCATGTCCAATTCAAGGTAATTACAAGTCTGGGAAAGGTCAATAATCATGTTTTAGTGGGTAGTCTAAAAAGAGTGGCGATAATAGGGGAATAAAAGACATGTGAAGAGTGACATACATTATTTTTGGTGCAACACTTTATCACTTACGTCTTAATTAATTCTAAGATAATTAATGTGGGGCCTTTGTTTTCAAGACAAATTATTATATAATCTTAGATTATTTATCAAAAAATTAGGTATTTAGTTTTTAGCACCAAGTCTGCCTATAAATATCTTGTAACATCACTTGAGAAAGAGTAAGCTTAATTTGAATTTTTTGAATATATGGTATAATATCCATAGTTTTTATTAGTGTATCATATCCAAAAAACAAACCTCATTATTTTTGATATGTAATATCTTTAGAAGTTGCATCGAGAATATTAAGGGTCTTACACATTCCTTCTGTGACCCTTCAAATATGAAATATAAAAAACTTTTCAGAACCCTCGCGTGAATAAATGATCTACCAACTTCGCTATCGAGTCCTTACGATTTCTTTGAAGCAAGACTCATCATTTTTTGAACTCTAGAGTGATAACCCTCATGGAGATTAACATCAAAAAGTAAATCCATTTAAATCATATTAAAATATGCCTCAGTTTGAATTGATTATTTGGGTTCCGTCTGGATCAAATAGGTTTGTCCAGATTGAACACTTTTAGTTTTTGTATCGGAAGTTCTTTGAAAGGTCATTCCTTCAGGTAGGTTTCCCCACTTGTTTTAACTTGAAACTATGAAGCTTATTCTCAATCTATAAATTTTCTGAACACATTTGGTTAAGTTGGTTATATTTTAAGTAGTGTTTACCATAGGCGGATGTATGTTATAAGGAGTGGGGGCAGCTGACAAATTCATAATCTCATATTTTGCTAAGTAAATTTTTATTTAATTTAAATAACGCGCACCATTAAAAAATAAAAATTATGAATCCAAAGACCAAAGTTCATTTATTATGGAGATTAAAATGGCTCTTAACTGAGCAACAAGCTCGAGGGAACCAAAACTTTGCATATCTTAAGATACGTACGATGAAGACTGTCATTATGGAAGTTGAGAAGCCAGAGAAAATGCCAGCGATCACATCATATCTCCAGTACTTGGCTCTTCCTTCTCCATTATACCATGACCGTAACAATTTAGAGAATCTGGAAGAGAAAACCCAAAAGAGAGAATCATTTTGGGCTATAATTATAATGCCAAGACAATGTTGGATAAGCTTCAATAGCTTGGAGCTTAAGACATCTCGAAAAAAGGAAATTTAGAGATAAGATAAGCTCAAAGAAGATACCTCTAAAAAAGAAAATTTAGAGATAAGATATGTTCAAAGAAGATTCTAATTAGATTTAGATAAGGATGAATCTATTAGGATTAAATTAGGGTTTTAGAGAATTTAATTGAGCAAGTTCTCTATAAATACTCATAGAAATCGAGTTTGTGATTTCATGAGTTGAGAGCAATTTAAACTTGATTGTTGTTTAGTTTTGAGAAGTTTCTAAGCAATAATAAGAGAGTTTACACAAAACATTGTTCTTAAGATCACTTTATTTGGTATCAGAGCTTAAGGTTCGAAGCTTTGGACGTGTGAAATCGTGATTAGCTTAATTACAAACAATGGGAGACGATGTGAAATCTGTGAAGAAAGATTGAGTCTCATCTTCGGTAATGTGTCCGATGCTATCATCCAAAAATTACACGGTGTGGGCGATGAAGATGAAGGTGGTTCTTCAAGAGGGCAAAAAAATAATCGAGGAAAGGGTAGAGCTGGTTCGAACTCGAAAGAGAAAAGCAAAGATAAAAAGGATAGGTCTAATATCATATGCTTTCAGTGTGACAAGAAATGACACTTTGCTTTTGTATGTACTGAAAGAAAGAATAAGATGGAAGAAATTAACAAAGTGGAAGAAGAAGTTGAATCCGAAGCAGATGAATCAGAGGAGACAATGTATATGCATGAAGTCATATACCTCAATGAAGAGAATGTTGATCCGAAGAAGTATCAAAATAAAGACAAAGAAGAAGGGTTTTGGTACTTGGATAACGGTGCTAGTAACCATATGATTGGAGAGAAAAAGTTTTTCTCTGAGATAAACACAAGGATCAAAGGGAAGGTCAAGTTTGGTGATGGCTCATGTGTTAAAATCGAAGGAAAAGGATCAATACTTTTCCAAGCAAAGAATGGAGAGCAAAAACTCATGACCGATATTTACTTCATCCCCAAGCTAAAGAGCAATATACTGAGTCTAGGACAAACTACCGAAGCTGGATGTAAAATCATAATGGAACAAGAGTTTTGGTAATGTATGATCCGAGTGGAAGGTACTACTTAGGGTTACTAGATCATCAAACAGATTGTATAAGAAAAAGATAGAGATCGGTAAACCAATCTGTTTGAATACACGAATCAATGAGGATTCTTGGAGATGGCATGCACGACTTGGACACTTGAGTTTTAAGACATTGAAGACAATGGCAAACAAAAAATTTGTTTACGGATTGCCTAAGATCAAAGAAGAAAAACAAGTGTGTGACTCATGTCTAGTTGGGAAACAAGCTCGGTTTAGTTTTCCAAAAGCAACTCAATTTCGAGCTTCAAAGGCATTAGAATTACTATACGCAGACCTATGTGTACCTATCACACCAACGACTCCAGCTCAGAATAGGTATGTTTTTGTGATTGTTGATGATCATACTCANGCTTAAAGAAAAGAATAAAGCATTTGCAAAGTTTAAAGAGTTCAAGGTACTAATTGAGAAAGAGTTAGAGAAACCTATAACTATGCTTCAGACAGATAGAGGAGGTGAATTTATGTCAAACGAATTTAAGAAATTCTGCGAGAAAAACAGGATTCATAGGCAACTAACTGCTCCCTATACACCTCAACAAAATGGAGTTGTTGAGAGAAGAAACCGAACGTTAATGGAGAAAACAAGAAGTATCCTCAAAGCAATGAAAGTTCCAAACTATTTTTTGGGAGAAGGTGTTAGACATTCAACGTATTTGATAAATCGATTACCGACAAGAGCTTTGCATAAACTAACTCCCTACGAAAGCTTAAGGAACAAGAAGCCAAGTGTGAGTCATCTAAGAGTGTTTGGATGTATAGCTTATGCTAAAACTGAGTCAACACATCTAAGGAAGTTGGATGATCGATCAGAATGTTTGATACACTTAGGTGTTGAACCTGGATCAAAGTCTTATAGACTTTATAATCCGACAACTAGGAAGATTGTTGTAAGCAAACATGTTGTTTTCGATGAACTAAAGGGTTGGAATTGGAAGGGAGAGCAAGAGGACAACACACGAAGTTCTGGTCAGTTTGAGATAACTTGGGGAGAACTACAAGACAATGGTTATGATTCCCGAAACCAAAGAGATGAACCAGAATCCGAAAGACATGACACAAGGGATTCTGATCCAGAAATAGAAACAGACAAAATTGAACCAGAACAAGAAGAAGCTGAACAAGAAACACAAGATGAACAGATCAAATCGATCATCACAACCTCCAGCTTATCTAAGTGATTATGCCCTAATGATAAAATCAGGTTGTGAACAACTCTTGCTCTCAATGGACAATGAACCGATGAACTTTGAAGAAGCAAAGAACTCGGAAGAATGGAAGAAAGCATTCCTAGAAGAAATCAAGTCGATCAACAAAAACAAAACACNAGAAATTAAATCGATCAACAAAAACAAGACATGGACTTTAGTTGACAAGCCTCTCGGTGTTAAAGTCATTGGTCTAAAGTGGATATTTAAGATCAAACGTAATGCTGATAGGAGTATCAACAAGTATAAAGCTCGGTTAGTAGCAAAGGGTTATGCTTAACAATCGGGAACTGATTTCGATGAAGTCTTTGCTCCGGTTGCTCGGATCGAAACAATCCGTTTGTTGGTCGGATTTGCTGCCTCAAAGGACTGAGAGATACATCACTTGGATGTCAAAACAACATTCTTACACAGAGAGTTAAACGAAGAAGTTTTTGTGACTCAACCAGAAGGATTTGAAAAAAAGGGAAAAGAAAAGAAAGTTTTCAAACTCACAAAAGCTCTTTATGGACTACGACAAGCTCCAAGAGCTTGGAACACTAAACTAGATCAGATTTTGAAAGGACTAAAATTTGAAAGGTGTTCCAAGGAGAGTTCCGTGTATAGGAAAGAAGAAGGTATGGATCTACTTGTGATCGCAGTCTATGTTGATGATCTTTTTGTGCCTGGTTCAACAACTAAGATCATACACGACTTCAAGAGAGACATGTCTACAAAGTTTGAAATGTTGGATCTAGGTAAACTCACATATTACCTCGACATTAAAGTGAAACAAACAAAAGAGGGGATCACGTTGACAGAATAAGCTTATACAAAGAAAATACTAAAAGAAGCTAGCTTGGAAGATTGCATTCCAACTCTAATACCGATGGAGTTTGGACTTAAACTTTCAAAGGAAGACAAAGATGATCCAGAAATTTATGCAACAATGTTTCGAAGAAGAATAGGATGCCTTAGATATCTTTTGCATACAAGACCTGACCTTGCTTTCTCAGTTGGAGTAGTAAGTAGATATATGCAAAAACCAAGAGAATCACATAGCAAAGCTTTGAAACAAATTTTGAGATATCTTAAAGGAACCATCGGTTATGGCCTGAAGTTTAAGAAAGAAGTTTCGATGAGAGTTGTTGGTTATAGTGACAGCAGCCACAATGTAGACAATGATGATGGAAGAAGCACAACCGGGCATATATTTTATTTAGGAGAAACACCGATAACATGGTGCTTTAAAAAAAAGAACACAGTTGCTTTATCATCATGTGAGGCAGAATTTATGGCAGCAACAG
>OVBA01002468.1:0-34174 GCA_900406435.1 Lepidium aucheri | reverse complement strand
CGTAAATGAACTCTGCAAAACGCATCACCTCACTTAACACTAGCAATTAACAGGACAAAACGTCGTCAACTTTTTCTGTTAGTGAAATTAACGTCAGGTTTATTTGGCTTTGTCAACTCAAAATTTGGTGTTTACTCAGAAGTAAACTGTAAGTCCGATGTTTAATAAATAAATACCAGAGTTCATGGTTCAATTTGGCCGGTTTGGTAAGTACGTTGTTTAATCGACATTTTTCCCAATTAAAATTATATTAGATAACCATTTTTAAGTGGTTAATCCATTGCCGAGTTACTATCAATTTGGTGGTTATGATGGTCCAGTTAATGATTTATGGTACCGGAGTTCAATTCCTCTCTACTACACTAGTAGAATAAAAAAGGATTTTCGGGTATAAAATAGGCTATAGACCAAACCTTATCGATCCAGTTGTTGAAAAAAAAGTGGTTAATCCATTTTTTTACTGGAATTCGACTCTATATAATCTTGTCACTCTATATAATAGAATTTAAAATTTTGACATACTTCAGAAATTTAGAGTTCGACTCCATCTTACTATATGTGAGTAGTAGATTTAGAGATAAATCGAGTTTGAGTTATAAATCGGCTTTTGTCAATCTAGTTATTATATATATGATTTTATCGATCCATTTACTGATAAAAAGAATAAAAAATTAATGTAAGCTAAATTTCTTATAATGCATAATCTAATAATTTTACATTTTAGTTTAAATATAGTTGTATATACACATCATTTTGCAAACAATTACACCATCTCTTTGTGACAATATAAACCAAAAGCAATTCTATAATTAACATGATTGGTGTGTATGTCTCGAAATACAACTATATCATTTGTAGCTTTAACATCTTATATTGTCTTAATGAATTGTTATGCAATAAATGAAGCCACAATAAATTGGATCTTGACGAAAATACAATCATACAATTGTTGTTTATAGAAAGGAAAATGTAAGGAAGCTTTTGGTTACTTGTTAATGAATAACTAATATAGTAAAACCTCTATAAATTAATAATATCTATAACTTTCTATTAATTTATAAATTTTTTTTAACAATATTGGATCAAAACTAGTCGGCCTATTAGTTAAGTTTCTGCATAATGTATGCAGCAGAACTCGATTCCGGAATGTGTAAGTACGTCTGCCATTTAATAGACTTATTTCTGCTACTAGATTAAAGACCACTTACATTAATTTATAGAAATTATTAATGTATTGATATATTAATTGAAAAAAAACTCAATTTAGAACTATAAAATTATATTATCTTATAGAAAATATTAATAAATCATGTATTAATTTAAAGAGGTTATTAATGTATAAAGAAAGAAAAGTATTGTTAATTTTCTTTTGTTAACAATTGGAGCAATTAAATTTATCAAAAAACTAAACATGTTTTTTAGCTTTATATATTTTTTGAATTGAAAACATATTTTTCTTAGTGTATATGAATATAACTAAAGATCAAATCTAGAACATTCTGATTAAAGAAAAATGAAAATATTATAGTCTTTATATTAACTCCAAATTGATTGTTATTGTCATAGCAAATATGAGTTGTTCCTTAGTTTTATTTTTATTTTTATTTATTTTTATGAAGCACTGATGAGTTGACTTGGTGAGGCCTGCTGCTTTGCTGTTTCTCTTTCTGTTTTTTTTTTCTTAAACAATAAAAAAGTTTTAATTTTTAAGTTTTTAACTTTCTGGCAAAGTTCTCTGCTTTTGTCTCTCCAACAAAAGGATAGAAAGAGAAGCCAACAAAGAAATAAACTTTGCAGAACAAAAAAAATCTCTGTTCTTTGAACTTCCCTCAAGCTTTGAAGCACACACGAGTGGCTCCAATTTCTCATTTCACCTTTCTTCTTCTTCTTCTTCTTTCAATTTCTATTTGCAGATCTTTTTCTCAGATTTTGACCCTTTTTGGTGTTGTTCTTCCTCTTAAATAGAAGAACATCACAAACTTTGCTTTTTGTGTTTTCTGGAATTCTGAAGAAAATTTCAACAGATTTGATCTGTTTAAACTAGATAAAGGTCTTTGATTTTGATAAGTCAGCTTAAAAAAGGAAGATTGCGGTTTAGGGTTTATGGTTTGACCAAAACGTACTGAAATGGGTTGTGAAGTTTCAAAGTTATGTACATTTTGTTGTGTTTCAGAGCCAGAAGGATCTAATCATGGAGTCTCACGCTTAGGTGAATTCAGCTATGATCAAGAAATTTTCTTTTTCTAGGGTTTCTTTGTTGTTCTGTATGATTTATTTGTGATTTTTTTTATCAGATGAAGATAGGAGAGGTGAAGGAAATGATTTGCCTCAATTTCGTGAATTCTCTATTGAGACACTAAGGAATGCAACATCAGGATTTGCTGCAGAGAATATAGTTTCAGAACATGGAGAAAAAGCTCCAAATGTTGTTTACAAAGGGAAATTGGATAATCAAAGACGTATTGCTGTTAAAAGGTTTAATAGGAAAGCTTGGCCTGATTCTCGTCAGTTTCTGGTACAAAGTTCTTACCTTATTTTACATTCTGGATTCTGAATTTTGTATGGAATCACTAAACTCTCTGGCCTTTGATGTGGAAAATAGGAGGAAGCTAAAGCTGTTGGTCAATTAAGAAACTACAGAATGGCAAATCTTCTTGGATGTTGTTATGAAGGTGAAGAGAGACTTCTTGTTGCTGAGTTTATGCCTAATGAAACTTTGGCAAAGCATCTTTTTCATTGTAAGTTCTTGAGCTTATTGTAAATTACTCCACCTAGAACACTTTCCTCTTTGGTTATGGTTCTGTATTAACTATTATTTTGGTGTTTTTAGGGGAGTCACAACCGATGAAGTGGGCGATGCGGCTAAGAGTAGCTTTACATATTGCTCAAGCTTTAGAATATTGTACGGGGAAAGGACGTGCGCTCTATCATGACTTAAATGCTTATAGAGTTCTCTTTGATGATGTATGTTTTTATGCTTTAAAAGTTTGGATTTTGTTTCTACTTTGGTCTCTGGTAGTATATGCCTGTATAAAAATCATCTTATGTGTTGTCTTCGTAGGACTCAAATCCAAGACTTTCGTGCTTCGGTCTGATGAAAAATAGTAGAGATGGAAAGAGTTATAGTACCAACTTGGCGTTCACTCCTCCGGAGTATCTCAGAACAGGTAGATACTTGAAACTTTTGCATCTTACTTTGTTTTATTTGGATTGCGGTAGATTTCTTTTGACAATTTAGTTTGTGTCTGTTTCTACAGGTCGAGTGACACCAGAAAGTGTAATGTACAGTTATGGAACTCTGTTACTTGATCTCCTTAGTGGAAAACACATTCCTCCAAGCCATGTAAGCATATATAATTGAGATACTTAGTCAATCACTCTCGACAAACTATTGCTGCATATCTATCAAATATCCTTGGAAAAGAATGTATCTTTCTAACTAAATCGTTACTTGTTCTATGTATTATTAGGCGCTGGACCTCATACGGGACAGGAACATTCAAATGTTGATCGATTCATGCTTGGTAGGTCAATTTACAAGTGATGACGGGACTGAACTAATACGGCTAGCTTCTAGGTGTTTACAGTATGAGCCTCGAGAGCGACCAAACCCAAAGTCTCTAGTTACTGCAATGATCCCTCTTCAGAAGGATCTTGAGGTGCTTCCAAACTACCATTAAGTAATTCACTTTCCTTATGTCTTTTGCAAGTTGTCTGACACTAATAAGAACATTGTTATTCCTGTAAGACTCCTTCTCATGAACTGATGGGCATACCAAGCAGTGCTTCAACGACACCTCTTTCACCACTCGGAGAAGCTTGCCTAAGAACAGATCTAACTGCCATACATGAGATTGTTGAAAAGCTTGGATATAAAGATGATGAGGGTGCAGCCACAGAGGTTTTTTTTTTCTTAAATACTCAAACCTTGTTGTTAGTTTACTCTCGTGAGTGTCTCACTATTGGACTACCTTATTCCTTATTGTAATCTCTTTTGTCTCATTTTTCTGCAAAATTATTAGCTTTCGTTCCAGATGTGGACCAATCAGATGCAGGACTCGCTGAACTTCAAGAAAAAGGGTGATGTTGCTTTCCGACATAAAGAATTTGCAAGTGCCATTGACTGCTATTCTCAGGTCTGATCTATTTCTACTGCCATTTCGGTTATTTTGTTTTCTTTGCGGTTTAAGATTCCAGATAAACGGTCAAGATAAATCTAGGCAACCATATGGTAATCTCTGATTCAAAGAATGTAATTTGACAGTTCATTGAGGGTGGGACAATGGTTTCTCCAACTGTTTATGCAAGAAGAAGTCTGTGCTACCTTATGAATGAGATGCCCCAAGAGGCACTTAATGATGCAATGCAAGCTCAAGTAATATCTCCTGCTTGGCATATCGCATCCTATCTTCAAGCTGTAGCTTTATCAGCTCTAGGACAAGAGAATGAAGCACACGCTGCACTTAAAGATGGATCAATGCTCGAAAGCAAAAGAAACACGCTATGATGATGGCAACAGAAACCTGGTTATCTTCTTACATTAACAGAAACCCCCAATAGGCTTTTACAGAATTACATCAAGTTTCACTTGTTATATCCTCCGAAGTAGAAGCTACAACACAATTCTCATATCTTTGTGCATCATCAATGGTCAGTGTCTGGTTTTGCTCATGTATCTCATTCCTTTTTCTTTTATTTTCCTCCTCAATACTCAGAAGCATTCATTTGGGTTACTTCCTTGAATTGGACTCCTTTTTTATGATTTTAGTTACTAGCATGAACATTTCCCTGTTACACAGAAGAAAAAGTTCCATACTTTGATGGATATTTGATTGAAAAAAAAACTGGAAATGGTGTGATTGTGGATTTGTATGAGTTTCATGATTTGTAATCAATGTTTTATAATATGTATGTAAAGAAGAGAGCATTTTGTATTGAGATTTTAATGATCTTTTGAGATTTTTGCATATCTGTACTTGTTCTTGTATTTTATTATGTGTTGGATTCATTTTTCAGATTCTCAAAGTTTCATACTTAGCCACAAACAGAAGCATATAATCACAGTTATGATAGGAATCTATAATTGGTTTTGTTTTTTAATTCTAAAAAATCAACCATGATCATTATGTTTTTAGGACACTGGACACCTGTAAGGTCATGAAAGAAAATAGTATCTCAAAATTGGAGAATAAAACAAAATAGAAAAATTCGAATTGCTGGTGTTTAGATGATCCAGCTAATAACTTGGTACCAGGGTTCGATTCCTACCCGTTATATTATAGTAGCTTAAAAAATATTGACAAAATGAAAACAAAATAGAAAAATAGGGCCCAACCGGGTTCGAACCGGTGACCTCTCGATCTGCAGTCGAATGCTCTACCACTGAGCTATGGACCCTGAGATGCTAAATCATTGTCTACTGTAACAGTATATAGTTAAATATAACAAAATTGGGCTTTAAACACACATCTAAGCTTCAGTAGAAGCCCATTAAGATAACAAAATGCATTTGGCTGTAACTAAGCAGATGTTTTACTGAATTGAATCTATGAGTTTGCAAGTGTGCTTTAGTCGGTCTAAGTTCACTAATGACAGACGCACATATATAATCAAGGATCAAGTCCTATTGTCTACAAAATTTATGTAGGAATTTGGCTAATGGCCTAGTTTTTGTGGTCCATATTGATATTGCCGTTGAAAAAAAAAGAATCTATGAGTTTTTGATGTTTATGTAGAAATTTGTAGACTTTATTGTTGCAGATTTGCATTTCTGTGATAGTTTTACCTTTACATGTGTTTCTTCAATGGCTTATTATCATTCAAAGAGAGGTACTTTTACTTTTTTAAATGTAACGGTCATCAATTGTATGATCTATGATGCATATGATTAAAGGTTATTTATTTGTTTATTTTAATGACCCTTGAGGATCACTACTCTTAAACCATCAAATGGTATTTGATTGTTACTTTTTGCACACCCTTTCTATGATTGGCTTAGAATGCAAGTGAAATAAACCTTTTGTCTATAAAATTTATTTTTTCTGCAACTTTTTTGTCTGTTGCTTTCATTACATTCACAACTACTTGATTCCTATGTTACTTGTGGTGGGGCTTTAGATCTGTAAGAGCATAGCTGAATTTGGTCCTCTTTGTCTAGATTTTGCAATCTTAACTTCTCTCTCTCTCTGTGTAAAGGTTCATTATCTATTTCGGTAATAGTTTCCTCAAGAAGTTGCAGTCAGATTTTGCCATTTCATCATTCTAACAAGTGACTGGTAAGTGATCTTATATGGTATTATTCATTCTCTTAATCTGTTTGTTAGCTGGTATTACAATACTGATGAAGAGTCTTGCTTTCAACTACATTATCTGCAGAAGTTTGGTCTTTCTCTGATGGTATCATAGAGATTAGATAAGTTATACAAAAACCACAGAAGATGACACAGACTTCTCAGAATGTTCTTCCTACTCTACGAGATTTCTTCAGTTCTCAAAAGCCAGGGGACGAAGATGAGTTTATGGTTTATAAGGTGCTTAACTCTTCGAGCAAGAAACCTCCAAAACCTGGAAACAAGCCAAAGGAGAGACATGGTTTCTTCAATCAAAGCTCCAAGGAAAGAAGAAAAAGGAACATATCAGAAGCTGAGAAGTTTTCAGTTGAGCAATATTCTACTGGTGGTTTCTTTGGTGTTAGGTTGAATACAAATGGAAGACAACAACGAGTAGCTAAGCCTTTAGGTCCAGAGAGAAGCATAGAATCAAGTTTGCAGAGGTCATTCTCTGCTAGACTGCAACTTTCTTCTATACTTTCTTCAAAGGGAAGCAATCAGTCCTCTTCTACTAATAACTCAAGCTCCACAAGCTGGTTTAGTCGTATCAAGAAGATGTCTAATCCGTTTTCGAATCGAAATCCTCTGTTACCAAAATCAGGTGAAATCAGTGGAGATATGGTTTCAAGGAGCAAGTCCTTGAGAAAGTCTTCACCTGTTCATTTACATGCTTATCTCACTATGGAATATGATGAACTAGGGATGGCTAGTTTCATGTTCTCGTTAGACCATCCGGATGATGTGTATATGGCTAGTACTTGGACTGATGATAACGAATCTCAGTATGTGTATTCGTTTCGCCACATTGGTGGTAGAAGCAATAAACATTTTGGTGATCAGAGGTTGAATGTTTCAGGTAAAGAATCTTCATTAATAGGTCAGATGCAAGTTTCAACTCAGTTCTGTTTAGAGCAAGAACCATATGAAGAAGAGCTTGTGGAATCAACTGTGTCAGAATTCGTTCTTTTTGACATCGCACGAGCTCGGAGAAGTGGCTTCAAGCATGAAAATCTGTCAAGACAAAACAGTTTCAGACGAGGATTGGACCTGAGTCAATCGATATTTTCAGAAACATCGGATCTACTACAAGAAAAGCTGCCAAGACAGAACAGTTTCAGCCGAGGATTGGCTCGTAGTCTATCAAAACATTCAGAGAACATTACGTCTGATCCTTGGCCAGCTTCAGATTTACATCCAGGACTAGAGATTGCAGCAATTGTTATTCAAGACTCTTCTTCAAACAGTAAAGTCTCAAGTCGAGAGATGAAAGTCATACTTCCAACAGGAAACCATGGTTTGCCTGATACTGAAAACTCATGTCCAACACCAATATTGCAGAGATGGAGATCAGGTGGAGGCTGTGACTGTAGTGGATGGGACATGGGTTGTCATCTTTTTGTCCTAGAATCTCCAGAACTCATCAACAACCAACAATGTCTGGAACTTTATATCGAGGTAAGTGTTATAATATCGCACATGGATTAGATTTGTGATTCTTGGACGATATATAAGTATGTAGCAGTCCTTGTTAGCTTTTGGGTGTGAGTTAGACCCATTTTAATAGTAAGAATCTGTTCCTTGTGGTACTAAAATGTGATTCAACACAACTTGTGTCTCTTGGTTGTAAGATATTGAGAACTGTGTTTCAGGGAGGGAAAGAGAAGACACCAGCAATGACAATGGCGTTTATAAGCAAAGGACATTACGATGTAAACTTCCATGCGAAGCTCTCAGCTTTACAAGCATTCTCAGTCTGTGTTGCTGAGCTACACAGAACTGAGATCTCAAGAAGAGAAGGAAGCAGCAACTCTTTGTCTAGATGCAGTTCACTTAGAGAGCTTATAGACATGGAAACTCCAATGAATACAAGAGAAGTCCATTCATCTTTCATGCCTAATGTCACATTCTCACCAATTTCAAGGGTCTAAAAAGTAAAAACACACCACAAAGTAATATCTAGCTTTCACTTATGTGTATATATATATATAAACATATCACACAACAAAAATAAGTAGGTTACATTAGTAAGTCAATCTCTTTCTATGAAATATAATAGTATAGAATGTTTTGTTCTTCTTCCTCATGACTAAAGTAAGTTGTTTCTTTCAAAAATATATATCTTTCTTGCTTCCATTTTCATGATTTTTAAGTTATGTGGTTTAGTTTGTTGTTGTATTGAGTCTTGTCGATTCAATTATCTATAGTATGAGAGAGATTGAAACTCCGGGATTGTCTAATGGAGATCACAACAAGTTGTCTTTACTCATGATTTCCTAATCTTCTTTCCTTTGTTCTTTGAAGTTCAAAGGAATTAATGTTTGGGAATCAATATTATATCCGCCATAAATTATGAGATTCCAACTCAATACTAATTACATTGATTAAAGTGGTTATGTATCATATACATATATTGGATTATGATAATTCAACTTCCGATGTGTGGCATCTATCACATTCTAACACTTTATTTTCGATACCAACATATTTATACAATCAAACATTATAGTTTTTCGTAATTTTCACAATATACAAATAAACTTATGAATAGAGAAAAAGATGACTTACAAGGTGTAAGAAGAAGAGCAAAGAAGAAAATATTTCAATGAAGGAGCTTTTCATGTTTGAAAACATACAAAAGACTTATAAATTTGTGTTTGTGTGTTATGATATTGATCTCAATATGTTTTTATATATTCAAAATTTTGAGGGAAAGGAATTAACTAAAAGGTAACAAATGAAATTTTGCTATTTTGATATCTCACTTACTCATTCTAATTTTACCAATAAAGTATAATAAAACATATTATTATTTTTGTCAACCTTAGTCAGTGGATTTGGATCAACAAGGCCTAAATCATAGCGTAAATGCTCTAACTGGAGCGCTGGGATTCAAACTTCTCACCTGATGCCTAACTAGATCAGGGATAAGCCAATTGGACCACCTGCTTTTTGACAAATCAAACATATTTTTTTTTTCTTTTTTGTCAAAGATCAAGCATATTCTATATAATCATTTTTACATACACACACAATCATCATAAAGAAATAAAAAATATATTTTTTATAATGGCTAAGGTTGAGAAATTTTTTTTAATCAAGTAGTTAAGTCATTTTTGTAGTCTTTCTTACTAGAATCCGGTTTCAGGGAGTCGTGTAAATCCGGGTGACACTATTTGGGGTTTGGAGGAAGAAAAATTTGGGATATGAATTGAATATTATCGATCTAAAAAAAGGCTAAGGTTGTGGGTTCATTACTCTAAATGCGTATGTAAATACATTCACTGGGTTAAACAAAATATTCAACCCGATCAATGAATTTCACAACAAACTTGTGTTTGAGTAAATTTGTGTGAATATGTAACTATTTTATAGGAACATTTATGAACTACATTTCCATTCTTTTTTCTATTTATAGAAAGCAATATTCTTCATAATCATTCCATCAAAAAAGAAAAGAAAAAACTAAAAGAAAACAGAAATTAAAAATCAAGATGAGTAAAAGACAAAATGCTGCTGATTTCATTGTTTGTATAATGATCTTTTTGTTGGTTTTAGCAGGTATTGTACATTTTGATACATAACTCTCTTTGAAATCTTGTTTATTAGATGTGTTTGATTTACTTACAATTTTAAAAAAAAAGAAAAATCAAACTATATTTTGAAACATCTTTTATAAATTCCATTAACTTTTACAAAAAAAGGAAAAAAGAAAATTTTTTTAATGGATTTTCTGTTTATGTTTCCTCGATAATTTTTTTTATATAAAACAAGATATATACTAAAAGTTCTTAATGTGCCAATGTAAATGTCACGTGAGATCATTTTTATATTACACAATCTTGTTTTTGGTGTGGATTAAACAAGAGAAAATTTATAAGATTTTGTATTAGAAATGGCGCAAATAATAAGTAAAGAGATTGTTGAGTTTGCAAATTGTCACAAATTTTCAAACAATTAAATTTTATTTTGTGTAAAAATATGTAAAAACCTTATAAAATGAAACGGATTAAAAAAAAAAAATTTAAAGCACCTTATATATTGAAACAAAACTTATAAATTTTATTGATGAAAACAGAAATAATTAATAATTTTTTTATAGAAGAATTCTATTTGTATAAAAAAGATCTAGATAAAGCTAATATACACATATTTTTTGAATCACAGAGATGAATTTGATTGTTTGTTGTTGTTTTACTAATGGAACATATATTTTACTAATCACAGAGATAAAACATACATTTGAACAAACAATATTCATTGATAAAACATTACATTAAAATATATAAATATATTACAATAACAATAAAACACACAATCTAAAGTAGAAATTAAAATAAAATACCAAATTATTCAACAAATTATTTTTATAACATTCTAATATTTGATCAATCAATGTATTTTGAAATGGTAAATGAGCCTCTTTATTTTTTACTTGTAGATTACAAGCTAAATATTCTTGAAATCAAATATTTCGTAGATTAAAGTGATAAAATAAAACTAATCGAACTGTTTCTAAAAAACCTATAACTAAAAGGACTAAAATGCTAAGAAAAAGTGAAATTTCGAATTTTGAAGTATTAAATACTAATACTCTATATATATAGTGCCACTACTCAATACTTCAAAATTTGAGGTTTTGAAGTATTTGTTGGAGGAACAAATATTCCATATTTGAGAGTTTAGAGTATTTGATGGAGATGCTCTAACAAATATTAGAATTATCATGTTTTCTTTCTCTTCCATCCCATCTATGTTTATAGGGTTTTAGAAGCCCATCTAAACTCCGAGTTAGTATAATATTCTCTTCTTTGGATATAAGTGGCAAAACTTTCCTTATTGAATTTCTTCCCAAAACACTTCATACTAACTGGATTTTTTTTTTATTTATATATTAGAAACTTCTTGTCTCAACTTTCAATATAAATTAACGTGGAAAAGAGAATGATCCAGCAGAATGAAATACGAAGAAGAAGAGGAAGAGAATGTGACCAATTTGAGCTCAGCAACTTGCAAGATCTTTGATTCGCTATATTGATATCGAGATGAAGAGAAAATTCACACATATAATTGTAAAGTAAGTACACACAAGTTTATAGAGTTCCCTTTTTAGTTTGAGTACATCATTGTCTTATTCAGGAGAAATATTTTTATTTTTTTCTATTATTGGGTTTTGTAAAATTTGTTTAAGTCAAATTCTGTCTGAAAATCCATAATTATAGCTCAATAAAACATGATTATTGGTTTAATATAGGAACTGATAATCACTGGGTCATGACTCTAAATGCGTACGTAAATACAAACACTGGGTCAAACTAAAAAAATGTCACCAAAAATTTGTGTGGTTGAGTAAATTTGTGTGAATATATAACTATTTTATAGGAACACATATGAACTACAATTTCCATTTTTTTTTTCTATTTATAGAAAACGATAGTCTTTATATACGACAATTAGATGATTGTGTTATAATCATTCCATCAATAACATAAGAAACTACACGACCAAAATTTTTTTTTAAGAAAACATAATTTAAAATCAAGATGATATATAAGTTTTTTTCAATAATTAGATCGACAAAATCCGATCTTTGACTAAACCTCTATTCATATCTTATGAAGTTTCTCTTGTTTAACCCACACAAAATGATTATGTAATATAAAAATGATTTCATGTGACATTAATCAAGAACTTTTAGCATATATTTCGTTTTATAAAGAATAATTATTTTTTATCAAAGATGGTTAAACTTATAATTTGATTTTTCTTAAAAAAATAATTAGATGTAGTAAACAAATTAATTAAAAAGATCTAATTAACATCAAAGATTTACATATTTTTTTGGATTAGAGTGATAGATTTGAATATTTATAATTAACTGACAACTGGGCCACTTGTTTTCGACAAATATCTTATAAATTAAAACATAAGTTTTTAATCGATGAAAACAAAAATGATTTGTGATTTTTATATAAGAGAATTCTACTTATATAAAAAGATCTAATTAAATTAAAGATTTTACATTTTTTTTTTTGGATTAGAGTCATGGATTTGAATGTTTGTTATATATATATGTTTCATTTATTCAATAGGACCATCAATGGGAAACAATGCTCCTGTATCAAAGGGAACTCGTCGTCCTCCTAAAAATTGTGACAAAATCCAAATAAGATCTGGCAAAGGAAAATGTACTAGTGGTGGAGTCAAAGCATGCGATATGGATTGCAAGAATAATGGACATTTTAAAGGTGTTTGTGAAGGCAACCCAAAAGTGTGCCAATGTGTTCTTGGTCCTTGTGACAAGGTTGCATGAGTGGAGGATATTTTCACCAACGTATTAATTATAATTAAATAATCATAGGAACTATTTGTCTTGGGGTTATCTTATATTTATTATTTTAAATAATATGTTATACGTCAAATGACAGGTGGACCAGTGGTAGTGTTCTTTTTACAAATTCTCAGTCACCTATAATAATAGGAGCGAGGTTAAAAACAATTATGCCAATTGATAAAAAATATATATATATATATGTTACAATTGGAGAAATATTTTTGGGCATGTTTAATGTCTACTTCTATAATTTTTCTATCCGAGTTCGATTTTGTAAGGAGATGCACATTTGCACATTATTTTGTCGGGGATTTGGAGAGTTTGGATTATAGATAGAGTCTTATCAATTCAATTGTTTGAATCATATGTTACAATGAAGTGAATGACTTAAGAAGACATTACCACAATATATATGCTTGAATAAGTCTTGTGTTTTTGTTTGAGATCTTTCACGTTACCAATGGATCAACTTTATCTTTATAGCCTTTGGCTTCGTCTTTGTACTTGGAAAATATAATATATGTTTTATAAGGTTATGAAAGTCAACTTATTATCGACCTCTAAATTGATTATTTCTTACAAATATGCTATTATTCCTCTATATAATTCTGTGTTCTGTTTTGTTCTTTCTCACAAGTCACAATAAACAAGAAAAAAAGAAGATAATGAGAAGTCTCAATACACACTTTACTCTTGTTTTGTTTTGCTTCTTCGTATTCTCTCTTCGAGCCATGTCCCAACCGACTCGAATGCTTACAGACTGCGACAATGTCACTGAACCTAACTCTTATTTATCGAACCGCAATATCGTTTTCTCCACTCTTCGCAACCATTCCTTGCTCGGAAGCTATTATTACAACACCACGGCCGGTCTTAGCCCAAATACAGTCTATGGCATGTTCTTTTGTATAGGAAACATTAGCAGAACAGATTGTTCAGAGTGTGTGGATTCTGTAACGTCATTCCAAGGTAAAACCTGCGATTCTGATCATACCAGCTCTTTCATATTCTCTAGCCAAGACTGTATGGTTTGGTACACAGACACTCCGTTCTTCGCACTTGTACTGGATGCACCTGCCCACTTTAGCTACCCACTGAATGGTTCTTTGGATACTCCACAATTTGTCAGTCGAACATTTCCTGAAAAGTTAGACAAACTTATACTCAGAGCGTCCTCCTCTTTGTCGCCACCGATTCCATATTTTGTGGAGGATAAGAACATGTAACTCAATTGGAAGGTTCATATGATTTAAAGGCAATGGTCCAGTGTAGTCCTGATCTTGTTCCAGATAACTGCACCGTTTGCTTGAGACTTGCAGTCCAAAATTTCTTTAAGTGTTGCAACCAACCTCTTTGGGGTAACATCTCTCTTCCTAAATGTGTCATTAGGTATAACATCTCCGCTTTGCAACCGAGTCATGGCAACACAAATGGTGAGTTTATATAGTATATATAACATTTTAGATTTGTTCTACGATTTATGATTTTTGGTCATATGGTCTTGAATTGGTCTTATATATTGTTTAGAATTTAAGCACCTTCCGGCCTTAAGGTCGTGCGGATAAGTCAGTAGCAAACTATAGGTCTTGAGGTCTGGCCTTGAGGTCCGGCCTTGAGGTTGTGTGGATAAGTTAGTACCAAACTATAGGCCTTGAGGTCTGGCCTTGAGGTTGTGTGGATAAGTTAGTACCAAAATATAGGCCTTGAGGTTAGTACCAAACTATAAGCTTTGAGGTCTGGTCTTGAGGTCGTGCTGATAACTACCCAAAAATATATATAAATGATGACGTAAAACTCATTATGGTCCAAGGGTGACATTTAGACTTTTGGTCCATTTATCTACCTGCCTATATAATCCAGCTATCCAAAAAGTCAAGTAAATTATATGTTTTGACTCTTTTTCTTCTTTTTTTGGTTTTGAAGGAAAGGAAGGATACCGAAGAACGTTAATTGCAATCATGACATCTTTGGTATTAGCACTAATCAACCTAATCTAGTGATGATTGTAATTACTATTTTTTTCTTTGTACTCTCGTTTTGGTGTGAATATTGTTAATTGTGATTGCAATAATGTTTTAGAGTTAAATATAAGCCTAAAAGGAGATGTGATTTATGGCAAAGTATTTTATTCGAATGGTCAAATGTCTATTTCTACAGGTTTTCTTATAGGAATTCGATTCCAGAAAATTGTTAATCCCCATGATAAGATTTGAAGTTTGAGAATTTACGGTGCGTATTGAACCATGAATTATAAATGATTTAGATTTCATAAAATTTTAGATGATTTTAAATGAATTCACAGAAGTTCTTATGATTTGTGACAAAATTTTGTAAAATTCCACCTAAAACTATGATTTTTGTGTTTTTAACTAAGGATTTGGTTGGTTCTCTTTTTATATTTGGTTCTCTTGGTTGGTTTAAGATATTTAAATCATTGAATGTTTATAGTTAAAGAGATTTAAATTTAGAATATGAAAACGTAATATATTTATACAAGTTACCTTGTACGTCAAGTATCTTCCGTCGCACAAATATATTTTAAAATTATAGGACAAGTCTTGTGTTTTGCTTGAACATATCCAAATAATCAACTTTATCTTCATCTTATATAGAAACCTTGCAATGATAATCAATATTTTACATATTATAATAAGGAATTCAACTAAAATAATAATTATTTTATATATATATATATATTCAACCTTTGAATTGGTTACATGTTGACAATTTGGCATTTCTATTACTTTAAAAAGACTATTCTTTCTCTATATTATAAATCTATGTACTCTGTTATGTTCTTCCTCATAAGTCATAATAATCAAAAATAACACAAAAAATGACGAAAATCAATTTATACTTTGTAGCAACTTTGGTTTGCTTCTTCTTATTCACACTCCAAGCTAAGTCTCAAACGTTTATCGATTGTGAAGGATTTGATAACGTCTCTCAAAACAGCTCTTATCTATCAAACCGCAACACTGTCCTCTCAACTCTTCACAACCATTCCTCTAACGGAAGCTATTATTCCAACGCCACGACTGGCCTTAGTCCAAACACAGTCTATGGCATGTTCCTTTGCAGAGGAGACTTAAACACAAACTCTTGTTCAAACTGTGTCAATGACATGATTTCAGTAATCAATAAGTCATGTTCTCTTCGTAAAGGAGCTTATATACACACTGGTGAACGTATAGTTCGATACTCGAACTCTTCTTTCTTCACACTCGTAGAAGAAGTACCTAACACAGCTAGTTACTCTCCAAACAGTTCTGTGGAATCTCCACGATTTTTCAATCGAACACTATCTGAAAAGTTAGACAAACTTATCTTAAGAGCATCTTTGTTGTCTTCTTCGTTACCGGTTCCATATTTTGTGGAGGATCAAGAACATGCGACTCAATCAGAAGGTTCGTATGATTTAAAGGCATTGGTTCAGTGTAGTCCTGATCTTGTTCCAACTAATTGTACCGTTTGCTTGAGACTTGCGGTCGAGAAAATCTCAGAGTGTTGTAGCCATGCTCAGTTTCTTTGGATCATGTTTCCTAAATGTCTCATTGAGTATAACATCTCTGCTTTGCAACCGAGTGGGATTACAACGAATCATGGCGTTACAAAAGGTTAGTCACACTATATATCATTTAATACACAATTTTGGTGGCCTAACTAGCTCTGGCCCGGTCCGGTCCGATCTGATCTGGTCTGGTGCGGTTCATACCGTTCATGCCACGTACTATTGTTTTTTTTATATGGCTTTGAATTGGTCTTATTGTTTACAATGCAAGCATGGTTCGTTCTTGAGGTCAAACTGATAATTCGGTTAACAATTTTACATTTTATTTTGGATTTTATGGAGAATAATAGTATCCAAATTCTAAAGTGAAATCCAATATCATATATATGGTTTTTATGCAGTTTTAATTTTTGGTCTAACATATTTTTGGGTTTGATCAACAATATTTATAATTTTCAAATAATTTTGGTTTTAAATTGAATGTTTTGGTTCAATTCCGAATTTTCAGATTTTTTTTTTTTGCGACAGATTTTCAGATATATGTTCACTCAAATATAATCAATATATCGCCATTAATCTTAACAATAAATAATCTAAATCTAATGCAAGAATCTTATCAAAAAAAACAAAACAAAAAACAAAAAATAACACGTATATTTCGTTTTTTTTTCTCTTACAGGAAACGAAATGTTTGGGATAACATTTATTGGAATCATGACAACATTGGTGTTACTACTTTTGGGTTTGTAAAAAAAAAAATGTTAAAGGGGTTTTGTAATAAAATGTAGATACTGATATATATAATTCTCTGTATGTGAAATTATGAGTGACCGGTGACGTGCAATGTTTTTGCATTATTATACGTTATATTATATAATTAAATAATTTGTACTAACAATCAATTTCCAGACTGAAAATTATTTAGTTATTTAGCCAGTTCTTCTCAAGATCTCTAAATTTACTCATGGAACTGAAGAAGTCCCTCTTTGTTAGTGATTTTTGTATTTTGCTACCTAGTATTTTGTGAGGGTCCTTTTGCTCTAACGTTGAAGGCTCACTGGCTCGTAAGTGAGAGGCCATTGAGAGTTTTTCCTTATCGATCTTTCGTCGGCTCGATGCAATTTTCGTCAGTTAAAATCAATAAGTTAGAAGTTACCGTGTCTTTTCTTTTTGTCAACTTTACTATAGTTTGATCGATAAAGTTCGACCCATAGTCAGAAGTTACCGTGTACGTTAACTATCTTTTGTACCCACAAATCATTTTTCCAAATGTAGGAACAAGTTTTTTTTTTTGTCAACGGCATTTATATTAAAAAACGGAACCATGAGTCAAAAGTAAGGTTACATCAATAAATCAAAAGCAGACTCTCGAATATGACGAGCGAGAGAATCAGTTTTGTGATTTAAAGCCCTGAGAATTACAGAAAAGAATAAGTGGAGAAAAGAGGAACTTAACTCTGAGAACTCCTCCTAAAAAAGAAGGAAAGTTGACCACTCTTCCAGATAATCAATAATCTTCAGCACTGTCTCGTAATCCGTCGAAATTTTTACCTCCGTAATCTAAAGCATCAAAAGAGACTTCATCGCCCTAAGAACAGCTTCCATTTCCGAATGAAGAGGAGAGAGACTTCCATTTCCGAACAAGTCTTGTGTTTTGCTTTAACATACACAAATGAAGAACTTTATCTTTTGCCTTAGGTAAACTAATATAAGGAATTTAACTAAAATAATACTTGGTATATCTAGATTCAACCATTGAATTGGTCAACAACGTTATATGTTGGACATTTTGACATTTTTATTATTATATAAAAAGCCTATTCTTCGTCTATATAAATCTGCGAGCTCTGTTTGTGTTCTTTCAAGTCATAATAATCACAAAAAATGAGGAGAATCAATACACACTTCGCTACTGCTTTGGTTTGCTTCTTTTTATTCTTTCTCCAAGCCATATCCCAAAGCTCTATCGATTGCTACCGATCAGAAAACGTCACACAAACTAGCTCTTATCTCTCGAATCGCGACACGGTCCTCTCCACTCTTTTCAACCATTCCTCCATCGAAAGCTATTCCAATGCCACAGCTGGTCTTAGCCAAAACACAGTCTATGGCATGTTCCTTTGTAGAGGAGACCAAAACAAAACATCTTGTTCAATCTGTGTCAATAGCACAATTTCACAGATCTTTAGATACTGCTTGTATCATAAAGAAGCTTTGGTAGTTTCTGACAAGTGTATAGTTCGATACTCGAACTCTTCTTTCTTCATACGCGTAGAGAATTCGAATTATTTTGTTACCTCTTCCCAAAACAGTTCTTTGGATTCTCCGAAAATATTTAGTCGAACATTGATTGAAGAGTTAGAAGAACTTATCCCCACACCATCTTTGTTGCCATATGTTGGGGAGGCTCTAGAAAAAGTGAATCAATCGGAAGGTTCGTATGATTTAAGGGCAATACTTCAATGTAGTCATGATCCTGATCCAAGAAACTGTACTGTTTGCTTGAGACTTGTGGTCCAAAGACTCTCACAGTGTTGCACCAACGATCAATTTGCTTTGGTCGCGTTTCCTAAATGTCTCATAACTTATAACATCTCTGCTTTGCAATCGAACGCTGCAAATGGTGGAGTTACAAGAGGTGAGTCATAATGATTATAATTTAACACACAGATTTTTTTTATCAGTTTTTAGATTTTATATTTCTTCAATTTGCAGGAAATAGTATCAAAGTAAATTCAGTATGATCTTATATTTATTTTAGGTGCAGTTTTGGTTCTGTGAATTAAAAAGAATTTTGGTTTTGGGTCGCTTTCATTATATATTTGTTCGAATTGGATTTAGACAAACAAAAAATAATCTGTATATAGTTGTTGATTTTGATACACTATGTTAATATATGGTTCAAGTAAAACATATAATTGAATGCTTTTTTTTTTACAGGAACCAAAATATATGGGATAACGTTTATCGGAATCATGAAAACTCTGGTGTTACCATTAATGGCTTTATGATCAAAACAATTGATAATTAATTTAAGGATTGTTATTACTGATATATATTTGTAATTCTCTGTATATGAGTGATGTTTTGTGTTGTAATACATGTTCATATGATATATTTCATACCTTTATCACTTATCTTCCAATGTTTTCTTTCGGTAATAATAATCAGTTTGTAATTTGTACCAAGTAAATATTAAGTATAGTATATATATAATATATGCAGAATATGTGGTCTGATTCGAAAATCAAAGCTATCCATATCTCTATTTGAATGAGAAAACGCTTTCATGATGTATCTATCGGCAGTGGACAACAGACTAATGATCTGCTTTGATCTCAAGCTGAGAAGATTATTAGATTTTTTTAAATAATGGTATCGATAATGTCTAATCCGTAACTCAAATTCGCTCCTAAAATCTTTTTTTCTTCTATTTGTAGTGGAAAAAAATCTAACCCCAGTACCAGAACTATTAGATGAGCTATTTAACCACTAGATTAAGAATAGCTTGACATAAGATTGCATTTTTACGATTAGAAAATATTTTAACTAAAGCAGTGAAAATTTCTTTGTTGCGTATCTTTCTTACAAACAAACAATTGAACAGAAGTTGTAGGATCAAGTATTGTATTTTGCTTTAACATATCCAAATTATAAACTTTCATCTTATCTAAAAAACTTGCAAAAGTAATCGATGTTTTATAGAAATACTAGAATAAGAAATTCAACTAAAATAATACTAAAAATGTTATAATATATTATTAGAGATATATGGAGATATCCAATATAGTTACGTAATTATTTAAAATGTATTACCGTTTCTAACCTTTATTTTATACTTTATAATATTTTGTACACATCAATAATAATCAAGCAAGTTACATTCTAAACTTAGAACCCTATTTTTTAAAAACCCTATTTTTTCGCCGCTTTTTGCTTTCCTTTACTACTCGATTGATTTCGAGCTTGTACAACTCTTCTATAATGGTTTCTTCTCAACAAATTGATACAGACATTATAGCTTCACCTTACTCTCTCTCCACATCCGATCACCCTCATCATGTTCTAACACCGTTTTTACTCATGGAGCATCTAATTACGAGAAGTGGGTAAAGGTAGCTCGTAATAATCTTCAGGCCAAGCAGAAATTGGGCTAACACCGCAATTCAACAACCATTTTGAAGATTTATAATAGAAGTTTTTTAACTTTGAACGTTTATTCAAATGTGAACGTAATACTTTTTTAAGTTGCCTTGCAAATGATTAACACCTTATGTAAACTAAACAAATTTTTTAACGTTAAGTATCTTCCATACCCAAAAATATGTAATTCTAAAAAGAATGTTGGAACAAGTCTTGTGCCTTAGGCGACATTTCAATAGTCAGGAACAAATCGATGTTTTGTATACTAGGATAACGAATTCAACTATTTTAATTCTTATTATATATATATATATATTCAACATCGGAATTGTTCAACAAGATTGAACATTTTAAAATTACTATTATTATAAAAAAAAACCTATTACTTCCCTATATAAACCTATATATGTGCTTTGTTTTGTTCTTTCTCATAAGTCATAATAACCAAGAAAGAACACAAAAATGACGATAATCAATACTCACTTTGCTGTTGCTTTGGTTTGCTTCTTCTTATTCCTATCCGAGCCATGTCCATAACGTTTTTCGATTGCGAAAAATACGAAAACCTCTCTCAAAATAGCTCTTATATATCAAACCGTGACACCGTTCTCTCAACTCTTCGCAACCGTTCCTCTCTCGGAAATTATTATTCCAATGCC
The DNA here is from genome assembly GCA_900406435.1 of Lepidium aucheri. Taxonomy (NCBI): domain Eukaryota; kingdom Viridiplantae; phylum Streptophyta; class Magnoliopsida; order Brassicales; family Brassicaceae; genus Lepidium; species Lepidium aucheri. Next base: position 13,201 of record OVBA01002468.1, on the reverse strand, counting down.
ACGGTCGGTCTTGGCCTTAACACAGTCTTTGGCATGTTCCTTTGTAGAGGAAACATAGACAAAACATCTTGCTCAAACTGTGTCAAGACCAAGATATCAGTTATCCATAGATCCTGCTCTTATCGTAAATCAGCTTTGGTAATGTTTGAGGAGTGCATAGTTCAGTATTCGAACTCTTCTTTCTTCACACTCGTAGAAGATATACCTAATTTTGCTACCTACTTTCCAAACAAATCTGTGGTTTCTCCGCGATTTTTCAATCGAACAATTCCCGGAAAGTTAGATAAACTTATCCTCAGAGCATCCTTGTTGTCTTCCTCATTACCGGTTCCATATTTTGTGGAAGATCAAGAACATGTGACTCAATTGGAAGGTTCATATGATTTAAAGGCAATGGTTCAGTGTAGTCCTGATCTTGTACCAAGTAACTGCACCATCTGCTTGAGACTTGCGATTCTAAGACTCTCCGAATGTTGCAGCCATGCTCAGTTCTTTTCGATCATATTTCCTAAATGTCTCATGGAATATAACATCTCTGCTTTGCAACCGAACATAACAAATCATGACATTACAACGAATCATGGCGTTACAAAAGGTGTGTAACAGTCTATATCATTTAGTACACAATTTTAATTGACATGCATGAGCTAACCACCTTTGGTCCAAAAATTATATACTACTAGATATGGTCTCTTGTGATGCACGGGTTTTTATGAAACTTTTTGATATATATATACATAGACATATTATATTTTAGATAATATTTAAGAATCTTATTGATTACTAATTTTTTGAAACTCAGTTTTATAAAATCGAATTCCTTTTAATGTTAGAATTCGGTTCCTTCATATAATAGAATTTCAAATATATATAAATATTTTTTGATATAGTTATAATTATCTTATTTTTTAAGCAAAATTTAAATATAAGTTTGCAGGAACAATAGTATCCAAATTAAATTTCCAATATAATGTAGATGGTTTTGGTGCAGTTTAGGTTTTGTTTTATAGAATTTGATCAACAATAATTTTAATTTTTGATCCTTTTTTAAAAAAAAAATTGGTTCGATTCGGATTTGGATTCGTTTTCTTAAATAAATAAAAAATCTTTATATGGTTCAGTTTTCGATTAATTATAACATTTGTCCCCAATCTTTAATATTTTTTACAGGAAACAAAATGTTTGGAATAACGTTTATTGGAATAATCACAACTTTGGTGATACTACTAATGGGTTTATAATCAAAAATAGCGATAATTTAAGGATTGTATCTACTAAAACATATCTTGTGTTCTCTGTATATGAATGATGTGATATGTGTTGTGTTCAATAAGATATGTACTGTATAGGTTATCATTTATGTTTCTAATTTGTATGTTTTCTTTGGTATAATATTTAATTAGTTAGTATTATGTATCAATGTAAATATTTAAATCTTATGTATAGATGTAAATATTTAAGTGTGTCGAGTTATTCTCAGTCTGGTGGTTAAGATGATCCAGCTAATGACTCAGGGCACCGGGGTTCGATTCCTCCCCACTACACTAGTAGAATTAAAAGGGATTTTAGGGTGTGGGTTAGGCTATGGATCGGACCTTGTCGATCCAATTGTTGAAAAAAAAAAAAAAAAATGGCAGGAACTGCAAGTGGTCTTTAGTCTAGTGGCATGTGGTGAATCCACTAAAGGCAGGCGCGTACTTGCATGCCTCGTAATCGAGTCATGCCGCATACATTATATAGGAACTTGACTAATGAGCGAGTCAGTTGTGGCCCAATATTTAAAAAAAGAAAAACGAAATGGCAAAAATTACAACTACACTTTCTGCCAATAAAGACTTCTCCGCTAAAAACGACTTTTTATTTTCCCAATTTTTTTGTAACTTTTAGAATATATTGTTGTTAAACAGCGGAAAACTTTTAGTCTAAACTAGTTATTTCTATTATTTTAAAAATAAAAATTAATATCTCATCACCAGTTTTAGCTAAATATGAATGTTTTATAATGTGAATGAAATATTTATAAGTTTACATTCGAAGTTGCTATCACCTTAAAAATTATTTTATGAAAATTTTCCATTAATCAATTTTCTTCCGTTGCGTATCTTCCGTACCCACAAATAATTAAACAAAAATTGTAGGAACAAGTCTTGTGTTGCTTTAACATATTCAAATTATAAACTTCATCTTATCCAAAAAAACTTTCAAAATTAATTGATGTTTTTATATACTAGAATCAGGAATTCAACTAAACTAATACTTCAATATGTCCACTAGACATTTATATATAAAAATAGATATTTTGTCAACTGATTAATGTCCATTTCTACGATGTTTCCCACTAGAGTTCAACTCCTGGTAAACGTATAATCCAGCGTGATAGAATTCCGAATTTGAATTTGGTTCAGATTTTGTGGATCCAATCGTTTGAGAATTAAAAAATTGGTCATTTCGCCTTTTTATTAAAAGGCCAATTCATTCTCTATATAAACCTATGTACTCTATTTTGTTCTAGTCAAGAAAAAACAATCATGACAAGAATCAAAACACAATTTGTTGCTGCTTTGTTTTGCTTCTTCTTTTTCTATCTCCAAGACATGTCCCAAGCCCAAGCTTCTAATACCTATTGTCAACATACCGACCTCGTCCCTCAAAATAGCTCTTATCTATCAAATCGCGACACTATCCTCTCCACTCTTCTCAACCGTTCTCTTCTCGGAAGCTATTATTCCAATGCCACGGCCGGTCTTGGCCCAAACAAAGTCTATGGCATGTTCTTCTGCAGAGGAAACCTAGACATAAAACCTTGCTATGTTTGTGTAAATAACACAATTTCACAGATCTATAAAGATTGCTTTTATCGTAAAGAAGCTTTGGCAACATCTAGTGAATGTATAGTTCGATATTCGAACATTTCTTTCTTCAAAATCGTAGAGGATTCACCTAGTTCCGCTGGTTTCTCTCCAGGCATATATGAGGGTTCTCCGGAAATTTTCAATCACACACTTTTTGCAAAATTAGACGACCTTATCTTCAGAGTATCTATATTGTCTTCATCGTTACCGGTTACATATTTTTTGGAAAATGAAGAACGTGTGGATCAATTGGAAGGTTCTTTTGTTTTAAGGGCATTGGTCCAGTGTAGTCCTGATCTTGTTCCAAGAAATTGCACCGTCTGCTTGAAACTTGCGGTCCAAAAACTCTCAGAGTGTTGCAGCCACGCTCAGGAGGTTGAGATCATCTTTCCTAAATGTCTCATCATTTACAATATCTCTGCTTTGCCAGAGACCAATCATGGCGTTACGAAAGGTGAGTCACCGTATGTAATTATATTCAAAATTTAGTTCCATTTTGAAAGTTTTGGCTTTACAATACTATATAAAACATAAAGACAAACCAACTAAGACATGAAACTTTCACATAAAAATTAATAAAAATGAAAGATAATATATATAATAACGGAAAAGTATTTTGGTCAAGTGGTTAAATATTCATATTTGCTAACGTCTCTTCTCTGAAATTTGATTCTAAAAACCGTGTTATCCAACATAATATTGTTATAGGTTTTAGAGTTGAATTATGTATCGGGTTCTTTTTCCTCCAATTGTTAAAAAATATATAACAACCGGTCGCTGTCCACAATAATATGGTCAACATAAAAACATCCAAAACATTTGAATTAAAGCTATTTTTTCTATTTCTTTTTTCAGGAAGTGATGTATTTGGAATACCATTTATTGGAATCATGACAAGTTTGGTGTTACTACTAATGGGTTTATGATCAAATCTACTCATACTTTAAGAATTGTAACTATTGATGATTTATATATTTGTGAATTCTCTTCATTTTGGGTGATGTGAGATATGTTGTGTTTTGCTTCTGTATATGTATGTATAGGTGTGTCTATATATAATATAGTTTCCCGTTTGAATCAAAGAAAGAGAGAGATAATTAGCTTGAAGAATAGAAGTTTTTAGTCAATGGAAGTTTCTTAATAATATGATTGTTGTTAAGAATATAAATCACATAATGGGAATAAACTAGAATTCTTTATAAGATAATATATGGATATAAGATAATATATGAAAATGTAATTTCGATGAGTTAGCTCAACTGGCAGCACTCCAGACATTTGTTTGAGAGGTCACTGGTTCGAGTCTTATGCGGGAAGGAGGAAGCAGGGCCAGAAATGATAAATTATAACCCAACAGGTTTAGTTTCTTAAAATCATTAACATATCACACACACACACAAAAAGTTTTTTCCCAATAGTTTATCAATTTACTATTATGGTATTAGGGCATGAACATAAACATGATAAATTATAACCCAACAGGTTTAGTTTTGTCATACTTACTAAGTAATATCCTAATATTTCTCTACACCAAAACATGCCTTCTAAATTGTAAGACTTAATTAATTAGTCTTTTTCACACGCCTTTAATAGAGGTGGTAAATTTATTAAAGGCAGACACACTTACACATCTAAAAATTGAGTTATGCTGCTTGTATTATGCAGGAATTTGGCTAATAAGCTGTCAGTTGTGCCCCAATATTGAAAAAAAAAAATAATTAGTCTTCCAAACCAAGTCTTATATATGTTTTGCTTCAGTCGACAATTAGGAAACAAATGTGTCAACTTCATGTTTTCTTAGTTTAATCTTATTTAAAAAATGAAGAAATCAATATAGATAACATATAATATACAAAGATATGAACTCATCAACAATCATTTGAAAGTTATATCTTTCTCTTTATATAATCATATCTCTCTCCTATAAATTTTCTTCACTATAACTCATAGGCAAGGAAAAACAACTAATGGCAAAAATGATCAAAACTCTCTCTTCTCTCTATGGCTTTTTCTCTCTGTTATCTCTTTTCTTCTTTGTAAACCAAACCATTGCCCAACCTGAACACATGCACACCTTCTGCAACCAATTCTCTAACAACTTCACACGAACCAGCACATACCGGACAAACCGTGAAACCCTACTCTCCACTCTCCTCGACCGTTCCTCTCTTAATAGCTATTCTTATGACACGACAGGTCTTAGCCCCAACACAGTCCATGGTATGTTTCTTTGTAGAGGAGACATCACAAGAACCTCTTGTGCAAACTGTGTCCAAACCGCAACCCTGGAAATCGCTAGAAACTGCACTTATCAGAAAGAAGCTTTCATATTCTATGAAGAGTGTATGGTACGGTACTCAGATCTTTCCTTTCTCACTCTCTCGGATACAAGACCTAACATTATTCGATACTCTACACTCTTTGCTCCAAACTCGAATCGGTTCGGACAAACACTGTCTGATAAAATGGATGAGCTTATCATCAAAGCCTCTTCTTCATCATCTTCATCAACACCATATTTTGTAAAGGATCAAGAACGTGTTACACAATTTGAAGGATCGTATGATTTAGATTCGATTGTTCAGTGTAGTCCTGATCTTGATTCAGTAAACTGCACCGTGTGTTTGAGATTTGCGGTAGAAAGAGTCTTTAATTGCTGTAGTCAGTCTCGTTTGGCTCAAATCTTTACTCCTAAATGTCTGTTAAGGTATGAAGCTTCTGCTTTGCCTTCACCGCCTCCTCCATCTCCGCCACCTCCACCACCCTCTCCTCCATTTTTATTGCCATCTCCACCTCTTTTCCCGAGGCCGCGAAACGTGCCGAGCTTTAGCGGATCATCTTCTATTAACAGTAAAGGTAAACATAAAGATTTTGCATCATTACATATGTATATAACCATTTTCTTGAACAAATCTAGTTATCAAAAAGACAATACATGTTATGATAAATTACTAATCCATTTGCTTTTTTTTTGTCTTGTAGGAAATGAAAACATTGGGAGAGTTTTCATTGGAGTTATGACAGTTTATATGTTAGCACTTTTGGGAGTATAAATGTAAAGATTCATTTCTGTACTTGTGGTGTGAAGTGTGATTTCTTATGTTCATTTCTCATTAGATCCAAATCCTCTAAATCTATACAAAGAATTTGTCAAAAGAAAAAAGAAAAAAAACAACAATTGTATGGATTGACATGTGTACTTTATTAAACTCTTACAAGGTGTGAGTTTTTTTAAGCTACTATAATGCAGCTGGTATGAATCAAATCTTGATGACAAGTTATTAGCTGGATCATCCTAACTACCAGATTAAGAGCAACTCGACTATAAAAACAATAATATCATACAGGATAAACCCAACTTTTTAAAATCGAATTTGGATGAAAAAACTAACCGAAATGACACTCAACCAACCAATTAATTGAAGAAACTGAAAAGAAATATTCATTAATTTTAGAATAAATGTCGATTTTGTTATATGAGAAAATCAGTGGTCAGCTCTTTCTTGTCACTATTTACGTCAACTCGTTAATTAAGCCCTTGATAAATCGAATGTCAGCTTTAGGATTCATATTTAAAAAGTAAAATTAGCTAAGGTATCTGAAAAGTGATTAGAATATGCCTTCTAAATTGTAAGACTTAATATTAGTATTCCAAACCAAGTCTTATATATGCTTTGCTTCACTAGACAATTAAGAAAAACTGTGTCAACTTCATGTTTTCTTAGTTTAATCTGTGTTAAATATTGAAGAATCAATATAGATAACATTTTATCATTTTTTATCTTTTTGTCAACCTAACTCACACTATAAGAAAACATACTCGTTTCCTACGACTAGATTCGTTGGTTTTCGTATGAAATAGATTTATACCGACAAAAACTGATCAAAACAGTTCGTCGCCGATCTTTCTACTAATGAAATCGACAAAAGCCCGATACATAGTCAAATTATTTCTATTGGAGCTGGTAGGATTTGAACCTCCACCTGGTACCAAATTATATCAGAGACAATCCAACTGGGTCACGTGCTTCTTCGCACATTTTATCATTTATATATACAAGAATATCATTAACAATCACTTGTGAATTATAGTTTATCTTAAATAATTATATCTCTCTGCTATAAATTTTCATCTTTCTTTCATTACTCATAGACATAAACAAGAAAAAACAAACAATGGCAAAATTGATCAAAAGTCTCTCTTCTCTCTATGGCTTTGTCTCTCTGTTATCTCTTTTTTTCTTTATAAACCAAACCATAGCCCAACCTGCGTACATGGGAACCTTCTGCAACCAATTCCCTAACAACTTCACACGAACCAGCACATACCGGACAAACCGTGAAACCCTACTCTCCACTCTCCTCGACCGTTCTTCTCTTAATAGCTATTCTTATGACACGACAGGTCTAAGCCCCAACACAGTTCATGGTATGTTTCTTTGTCGAGGAGACATCACAAGAACATCTTGTTCAAACTGTGTCCAAACCGCAACCCTGGAAATCGCTAGAAACTGCACTTACCAAAAAAAAGCCTTCATATTCTACAAAGAATGTATGGTGCGGTACTCGGATATTTCCTTTCACTCCCTCATGGAAGAAAGACCATACATCATTTTATACTCTGTGTTCTCTGCTCCTAACAATTTGTTCGAACAAACTCTCTCTGATAAATTGGATGAGCTTATCATCAGAGCCTCTTCTTCATCATCATCTTCATCAACACCGTATTTCGTGGAGGATCAAGAACGTGTGACAGAACTCGGGGATTCGTATAATCTAGATTCTATAGCTCAGTGTAGTCCTGATCTTGATGCAAGAAACTGCACCGTATGTTTGAGATATGCTGTAGAAGAAATCTTGGATTGTTGCATCCAGTCTCCTTCGGCTCAAATCTTCACTCCTAAATGTCTCTTAAGGTATGAAGCTTCCACTTCGCCGTCACCCTCTCCGAGGCCGAGATCTAGCGGGTCATCTTCTACTAACATGATAGAAGGTAAACATTTACATTTTCTATCCTGGACCCTAAAGAGATGTAGTTTAAAAAGTGATGATGTGTCGACTCTCAGTATTCGCGGTAGCGGATGGTATAAAATCTCCTCTCAGTTTAACAAAAAACATAACATTTATATCATACATATGTATATAACCATTTTCTTGGGAAAAATCCAGTTATGAAGAGAAGATACATATCAATATATAGTACATGACTAATCAATCAGACTATATTTTTTCTATCTTGTAGGAAAAGAAAAAATTGGGAGAGTTTTCATTGCAGTCATGACAGCTTATATGTTGGGGCTAGGAATGTAAAGATTCATGTGTACTTGTTGTTTGAAGTGTTGTGATTTGTTATGTTCTTGTCTCGCTAGATCTAAATCCCCTAAATCTAAATGAAGAATTTGTCAAAAAAAAAAAAAAAAACAATTGTGTGGATTGACATATGTAATGAAATTGATTCTGGAAGTCTAAATTTCCATGACTTTTTGGTATTTTTGTCCAGAATTCTATGCTTCTTTTATTTCCGTGATGTAATGGCGATGTCTTATTTATCTTTTAGTGTTATTATAATTGTGAATTAGTATATTTAATGAAGTATTGTCTGAACAAAATAAAACTCTTACAAAGTATCAGTTTATGTTAGTTTCTATTTCAACATTATAGCACAATAAAATTTAGGGAACATGGCTTACCATAGAAACAAAAATAATTAAAAACTAATTATGCTATAGTAAATCTCTATATCTATACAATATATACCACTAGATATGGACTCATACGATGCACAGGTTTGTTTTTGTTAAATAACACTTTAGATATCTATATATATATATATATATATATATATTTGATGTGTGGAATGTGCTGTGTTCGATGCCCATGCATTGTTTGTAAACTTTTTTTAAATTGTTTATTACAACATCGATTATGGGACATCAAACTTTTGTTTTACTTTAGACAAGAATTCATATTGGGTCGGACCTGCTTATAAGCTCCAACAGATTCAAACTTTTGTTTTACTTTAGGCAATAATTCATATTGGATCGGCCTTGTTTATAAGCTCCAACAGATTCAAAGCAATCCAAATGAGAAAAGCATTGGAGACAACTTGATGAAAACAAATCAAAAACAACACAAGAATTTGCTCATGCCTTTAAGATTTTGATGAAAACGTATAAGATAAGATTAGTATGAAGTTATCTTTGATTAGGGTTATATCACTTTCTTTCTTTTTGATTAAAAAGGGTTATATCAGTTGACATAATAACACAGAAATAACGTGCTAGACCAATTCGAGGTGAATATGTATAACAACCATATTTTAGTATATAAAACATTCAATAAAAATTATTCAAATACATACACGTATTAGACCAATTCGGAGGTTAAAAATTATTCAAATACATTGAATGTCCTTTGAATATAACCAACTCATTTTGGCCCAGTGGTAAAGAACCGCCACCTAGATTTGATTCGCGTTGGCTACCGGAGCTTTTACAGAATTATACTGAATCTTTAAGGGATTATAGATAGTTGGGTCTCTGCCGAAAGGTTAGTCGGGGCTTCGCACAAACTTTCTAATTAATCAAAAAATCCATCTAAAATAAGATGATGTGGTAAGTCTACTGAAGACACATACTATCACCTACCCAAGGATCGAATCTCACTCCTCACATTATGTAGGAACTTGGTTAATGGGTCGGCCGGTTGTGACCTAGTGTTGACAAAAAAAATGAGGCTAAAGGCTAAAGATAGAGTAGTTTTGTAAAGGTAACACATAATTAAGTTAAACTCTATATGCTATATTTCGTTTTTCTTAAAATCAATAACATTCGAGGATAAAAAGTTTCTCCCAGATAGTTTATCAACTTACTATAATGGTAGTAGTTTATCTGTTTTTGATGGTTTTGTCACGGATTTGGCCGTATGGAATTGTCTTTTTTCTTGTACGTACGTCAAGTTTCAATTCAGAATAAAATGTGGATATATTCTAGGTTAAAGTTTTACTAATCGGTACATTTCATTACTCAATCTAAAGATACCTCTTGAATTCCACTAAACAAAAAGAGATAATTTAATTAAGAAAGAAAATAAAATAAAGAAACGTACTCTAAATATTCTATGGTTAGATATAATATTCTGAGCTGGAATGTCATTTTCTTTCTTCGTTTGAAATGATATAAGATTAAATCGAATTAAGAATATATATGTATGAAGTTATTTGGTAAAGTGGTTAAGTCTACCTCTGTGTTTTTTACCGGAGTTTGATTTCATGGAGTCGCATAATATATTGTTTGGAGTTTTAACGGATTATACACTACAAAAAAACAGGGTCTAAACCGACAGGCAAACTTATCGATTTTTGTCGATATAGAGGCTAAACCGACGGTGCCTGACGGTAAATGGTTGTTGTGTTAGCATCGTCGGTTATAAAAATTCGGTTAAATGCCATCGGTTATTCCAACAGCAATCAACAGCAATTATCGTTGGTTACTGTCGGTGATGTTGCCGTCAGTTTAATTGTTGTTGGGATATAGGTTTAGACTTTCGTTACTCTTACTAAGTACCTAAATACTTTTCTCTGCACCAAAATATGCCTTATAAATTGTGAGACTTATTTAGTCTTCCAAACTAAGTCTTATGTATGTCTTGCTTCAAAAAATTAGGAAATCAACTTTATGTTTTGTTAGTTTAATTTGGTTTACAAATTGAAAAAATCAATATAGATGACATTTTATACATACAAGAATATGAACTCATCAACAATCACATAAATATTACAATTTACCTTTATATAATTATATCTCTCTTGCTATAAATTTTCCTCTTTCTCTCATAATTAATTCATAACAACAACAAAACAAATTAATGGCAAAAATGATCAAAACTCTCTCTTCTCTATATGGCTTTTTTTCTCTCTTATCTCTTTTCTTCTTTATAAACCAAACCATAGCCCAACCTAACCATATGCAAACCTTCTGCAACCATCTCTCCAACAACTTCACACGAATCAGCTCATACCAAACAAACCGCGAAACCCTACTCTCCACTCTCCTAGACCGTTCCTCTCTTGGAACCTATTCCAATGCCACAACAGGTCTTAGCCCCAACACAGTCCATGGCATGTTTCTTTGTAGAGGAGACATCACTAAAACATCTTGTTCAAACTGTGTCCGAACCGCAACCCTAGAAATCGCTAAAAACTGTACTTATCAAAAAGAAGCCATCATATTCTATAAAGAATGTATGGTACGGTACTCAGATATTTCCTTTCTCAATATCATTGAAGACGGACCATACGTCATTATATACTCTGTGTTGTTTGCTCCTAACTTGAACCGATTCGGAAAAACACTCTCTGATAAAATGAATGAACTTATCATCAAAGCCTCTTCTTCATCATCTTTATCATCAACACCATATTTCGTGAAGGATCATGAACGTGTGACACAACTTGAGAGTTCGTATAATTTGGATTCAATAGCTCAGTGTAGTCCTGATCTTGATACGAGAAACTGCACTTTGTGTCTGAGATATGCGGCACAAGAAGTGTTGAAATGTTGCAGCCAGTCTCCTGTGGCTCAAATCTTTACTACTAAATGTCTTTTAAGTTATGAAGCTTCTGCTTTGCCGAGTTTTAGTGGGTCAAATTCTAACATTATTAAAGGTAAACATTTACATTTTCTATCATTACATATGTGTATATATTAACAAGAAAACATCTCAGATTCTGACCGAAATTCTGACCGTCAAAATTTAGTCAGTAATTATCGAACGAAAAACTGACCAGAATAAAAAATGAAACTGATTAGTTATGGTCAGTAATTCTTGACTGGAACTGACCAGTTTTATTTTTTTTATTCCGGTCAATTTTTATCAATAAGTCGATAATTACTGATTAAAACTGACAGGTTCCATTTTTTTTTAAAAAAAAAGGAATAATTCAGAAAACAAAATAATTAAAACCGATCAGTTTCGATCAGTAATTTCTGGCTGGAATTGACGGAATATATATATAACCATATTTTTGAACAAATCAGTTTGTCTTTATTTTTTTGTCTTGTAGGAAACGAAAAAATTTGGAGGTTTTTCATTGCAGTCATGACAACGTATGTGTTATCAGTTTTGGGGGTTGGAATGTGAATGATTCATTTGTATTTGTTGTGTGAAGTATGATTTGTTATGTAAGTTTTTTCATTAGAACCAAACCTCTAAATTATATAACTAATGTGTAACAAAAATTGTGGAGTGATGACATATATATAGAATATGAAATTGACTTTGTTAAACTCTTAGGAATCCTTGAAAATCTTTGAATTCGAGGATTAATTCATGCGCTTTCAATAAGATAGGAACATTTATTAAAATGAGTAAATTGAAGACGTCCAAATGACTAGTATTGTATTACCAATTCCAATCTTGATGAACTTTCCAACTCCTTTTAGGAGAATTTCGTAAGAGAAAAATTAAGCAGAATAAATTCCTCAGCAAAACTAATTTGAAGTGATGACAAACCTAAGATAAAGAAAGAAAAAACCTATTCTATGTGAAATAGATAGTAAAATAATAGAACCTCAAAATAATAGAAAATTATACTTCTTTCGTTTAGTTATATCTGATGTTTTAGAAAAAAAGTTTGTTTCATTTCAATTCTATTGTGTTTTTAGTATATTTGACTATTGAACTTCTACGGGTTGATTTGTGATTGGTTATAGTATTTTGGAATTTGTGATAAAATATATTTTGTTCAGAAAAAATAAAATAATTATTGATTCTTAATATACGTGAAAAAGTTAAAACATCAACTATTAAAAACAGAGAGAGTATGAAATAAGTGATTGATAAGTTTACTAAAGGCAGACACCTCGTACAATCAAGGATCGAGTTTCACTATCTACCTATATTATGTAAGAACTAGCGAGTTGTGGTCCAATGACAAAAAAGAAAAAAGAAATTTGAGATGTATCGATAATTGTTGAATAGTATATGGCATAAAAAACCTATTCTTTTTTTTCTGAAAAAATTACTCAAATAACACACAATTTTACATTAATGACAAAAATAGTTTTTAAAAAAAAAAAATTTGAAAGGGAGGGTGCAATTCGAATAAAAAAAAAAGCAAAGAAGAAGACGTTTCTTCTTCTTCTCCATCACCTTCTTCTTCTCCGTCACCTTCTTCTTCTCTTCGTCTTCTTCTCTTCGTCTTCTTCTTCGTCTTCTTCTTCTCTTTCGTCTCTTCTTCGTCTTCGTCTTCTTCTTCTTCGACTTCGTCTTTGTCTTCGTCTTCTTCGTCTTCGTCTTCTTCCACTTCGACTTCGACTTCATCTTCGTCTTCGTCTTCGTCTTCGTCT
>OVBA01002467.1:4458-34174 GCA_900406435.1 Lepidium aucheri | reverse complement strand
GGAGTTTTTAACCAGAAGTATCCTCCTCGCTTGTCTTCGGCGAGCTTAGACAGCGAGGAGTGGTCTTAAAGTGGTCCTCTCTGGTTAGTACCGAGTTGAACGATCCAAGTGATTTAGGTTGAGCTTCCCTCGTGATGGATAGGTTGAGGTAGGTGACCGAGGCTTTCCTTCTGTCAGCGAACAGAGTGATCCTCGCCAGTGAACCGCGAGGCAGTGATCCGAGTGGTTGGTGACTTCTTTTCCCGAGCAACTTGTTCCGAAACTTTAGCTCCATTTTATGCTCCTTTTTGCTCCAATACCTAGGAAAACTCAAAAACTCCAAATGCAAATGCAAAAAGTGCAAAACTAACCTAAATGGACCTAAATGCAAGGGAAACTAGCTAAACGGACACAAAAACAACCTAAAATAGTACTCTAAAACCGTTAAAAATCACACTCATCAAAGGTGTAGCTGGATCACCTTCTTTCTAGGGAGAGCTAATGCTTCTTGGGTATAGGTTTGACACAACTTCACACCCAAAAAGAAGGGAGCTACTCAGTTAAAATTGGAGATGGAAGCCTTCTTTTGTTTCCCGATGGTGATGTAAGACCAAGCCCATGAGCTTATTATCCTAGGTCATAACAAGTTAATAGGATCCCGTTTTACGCCTCCATATCCCTCTCATGAGGCGGCAGGGGGTTTCTCTCGCTTTTGGCTTGGCATAGCAGGCCCCCAGCAGGAGGCCCGCACGACAAACTATTAGCTAAGTGGTAGAACGTGCCCCTGATAATTATGTTGTTGTGCCTAGGTTGTGAGGGCTCTCAGCCACATGGATAGTTTCATATGCTCATCAGCGCCTAGCCCTGAGATGTGGATCATCCAAGGCACATTAGAATGGCGTACTCCTCCTGTTCAAACCAGGGTTTGAAACTAAATTTCTCCTCAAGAGGATAGATGGGACGATTCAGATGAGATTCAATGTAGATCCAACTTTCTATTCACTTGTGCGATCCAAGCGGTCTGGAGGGGACCATTATGGTTCCTCTCTTTTCGAGAATCCATACATCCCTTATCAAATATGGATAATTAACTCTCAAGCGCATGTTTAGTTTGGGTTCAATGGAAAAATAAAAATAAAGCACCTAACAATGTATATTCACAGACCAAGAACTACGAGATCACCTCTTTCATTCTTGGGTGACGGAGGGAACCGTACCATTCGAGCCTTTTTCATGTTTTTCTCGGTGGTTTGGAGAAAGCTGCAATCAATATGATTCTCCTAATCCACCCTTTCTGAAAGGAAGAAAGTGAAATTCATTTTCCTTTACGTAGCGACCAGGTTTTAGGATCTAGTCATAAGAAGAATGCTTGGCTGATAAAAAACTCACTTCTTGGTCTTCAACCCCCTTAGCCACTACGAGCACCCCTGATCAGCACAATGGGACGTGTCCATTTATCTATCTCTTGACTCAAAATATAAGCAGGTTTGGAAAAGGATCTTAGAGTGTCTAGGTTTAGGCTAGTAGGGTCTCTTAACAGCCTCTTTTTTCTTCTCATCGAATTTATTTCATAAATACTTCCTATGGTAAGGGAGATGGGGGAACAAGCACACTTGGAGAGCATAGTATGATAGAGAGTTATATGCTGCGTTCAGGAAGGATGAATCGCTCCCAAAAAACAATCTATTGATTCTCTCCCAATTGGTTGGTCCATAGGTGTGATGATTTACTTCACGGGCGAGGTCTCTGGTTCAAATCTAGGATGGCCCAGCTACGCCAAGGAAAAGTATATAAGAAGGATCTGACTCCTTCATGCATGCTCCACTTGGCTAAGGGGGATATAGCTCACTTGGTAGAGCTCCACTCTTGCAATTGGGTCGTTGCGATTACAGGTTGGATGTTTAATTGTCCAAGTGGTAATGATAATATCTTGTACCTGAACCGGTAGCTCACTTTTTCTAAGTAATGGGGAAAAGAACCAAAACATGCCATTGAAAGCCTATACTGAGACAAAGATGGGATGTCAAGAACGTAGAGGAGGTAGGATGGTCAGTTGGTCAGATCTAGTATTGATTGTACTTACACGGTAGTTGGAGTCGGCGGGTCTCCTAGGTTTCCCTCGTCTGGGATTGATCCATGGGGAAGAGGATCAAGTTGGCCCTTGCGAACAACTTGATGCATTATCTCCCTTCATCTCCATCCCGTAAGAACTATGAGATCACTCCAAGGACGCCTTTTGTACCCAGAGGTCGCGGACCAACCATAGAACCCTATTCAAAAGTGGAATCCATTAGCAGTCTGCTCGCAGGTTGGCAGTAAAGGTCAGAGAAGGGCAGTCACTCATTCTTAAAACCAGCATTCGAAAGAGTTGGGGAGAAAAAGGGGGAAAGCTCTTTGTTCCTAGCTCTCCTGTAGCTGAATCCTCTAGAACCACAAGAATCCTTAGTTGGAATGGGATTCAAACTCATCACCTTCTGAGATTTTGAGAAGAGTTGCTCTTTGGAGAGCATAGTACAATGAAAGTTGTAAAACTGTGTTTGGGAGGGAGTTCTTGTCTATTATTGGCCTCTATGGTAGAACCATTTAGGGGCATGATAGGCGGTGGTTTACCCTGTGGTGGATATCAGTAGTTCCAGTTTTTCTCCAACTCATGAACTTAGTCGATACAAAGCTATATGATAGCACCCAATTTTTTTGATTCAGCAGTTCGATCTATGATTTTTCATTCATGGATGTAGATAAGATCTTTCTATTTAGCAGTACTTTAGGATGGCATAGCCTTAAAGTTAAGGGCGAGATTCAAATGAGGAAAGGATTATAATGGATATATAGGTACCCAGAGACGAGAAAGGGCGTAGAAAGCAATGAAATGCTTCGGGGAGTTAAAAATAAGTGTATATCCGTAGATTCCTAAATAGGTTAACCTTTTGAACTGCTACTGAATCCATGGGCATGCAAGAGACAACCTGGCGAACTGAAACATCTTAGTACCCAAAGGAAAAAAAGCAAAAGTGATTACCATAGTAGCGGCAAGCAAAATGGAAGCGGCCTAAACCATGAAAATGGGTTTGTGTGAGAGAAATAAAAGCGTCGTGCTGCTAGGCAAAGCGGTGGAGTGCCGCACTCTAGATGGCGAGAGTCTAATAGCTGAAAGCATCACTAGCATACGCTCTGACCCAAGTAGCATGGGGTACGTGGAATCCTGTGTGAATAAGCAAGGACCATCTTGCCAGGCTAAATACTCGTAAGTGACCGATAGCAAAGTGGTACCATGAGGGAAGGGTGAATAGAACACCCATCCGGGAGAGAAGTAGAACATGAAACCATAAGCTCCCAAGCAGTGGGAGGAGCCATGGGCTCTGACCGCGTGCTTGTTGAAGAATGATCCGGTGACTCATAGGCAGTGGCTTGTTTAATGGAATCCACCAGAGCTATAGCGAAATCGAGTCTTCATAGAGCAATTTTCACTGCTTATAGACCCAAACCTGGGTGATCTATCTATGACTAGGACGAAACTTGGGTGAAACTAAGTGGAGGTCTGAACTGACTGATTTTCAAAATTCAGCGGATGAGTTGTGATTAGGGGTGAAATGCCACTCGAACCTAGAGCTAGCTAGTTCTCCCCAAAATGCGTTGAGGCGCAGTAGTCGACTAGACATCTAGGGGTAAAGAACTGTTTTGGTGCAAGCCATGAGAGCTGTACCAAATCAAGGCAAACTCTGAATACTAGATATCACTTCAAAATAACAGGGCTAAAAGTCAGCCAGTGAGATGGTGGGGGATAAGCTTCATCATCGAGAGGAAAATAGCCCGAATCACTAGCTAAGGCCCCTAAATGACAGCTCAACAATCAAGGAGGTAAGGGTGCATAGACATCTAGGAGGTTTGCCTAGAAGCAACTACCCTTGAAAGAGTGCATAATAGCTTCCTGATCGAGTGCTCTTTCGCCAAAGATGAACAGGGCTAAGCGATCTGCCGAAGATGTGGGATGTCAAAATGAATTGCTAGGAGAGTGTTCTACCTTAGGGGGAAGCAATCATGCGAGCGGTGGTGGACGAAGCGGAAGCAAGAATGTCATCTTGACTAACACAAACATTGGTGAGAATCCAATGCCACAAAAACCCAAGGGTTCTTCCACAAGGTGCGTCCACAGAGAGTGAGTCAGGGCCTAAGACAGGCCAAAAGGCATAGTCGATGGATAACAGGTGAATATTCCTGTACTACCCTTGTTGGTCTTGAGGGATAGAGGAGACTAGGTTAGCAAAAATATGGTTATAGGTTTAAGGACGCAAGGTGTCCCTATTTTTCGGGGTAAGAAGGGGTTGAGAAAATGCCCCAAGTCAATGTTCGAGTACCAAGCGCTACAGCGCTAAAGTAACCCATGTTATATTCCCATAAAAAGTTCAAACAGCCTTCAACAAAAGGGTACCTGTACCCGAAACTAACACAGGTGGGTAGGTAGAGAATACCTAGGGGTGTGAGACAACTCTCTCTAAGGAACTCGATAAAATATCCCCGTAACTTCGGGAGAAGGGATGCCTCCTCATAAAGAGGGTCGCGGTGATTAGGCTCGGGTGACTATTTACCAGACACACTAGTCTCCGCAAATTCGTAAGACCATGTAAGGGGGCTGATGCCTTCCAAGTGCCGAAACATTAAGGAATTTTGTGACCTAATGCAGGGGAGCCAGCGACCAAAGTATCAGTTAATGGCGGCATAACTATAACGGTCCTAAGGTAGCAAAATTCCTTGTCGGGTAGTTCCAACCTGCATAAATAACATAACAATCTGGGAACTGTCTCAGAGATAGACTCGATGAAAAAGATATGTCTGTGAAGATGCGCACCTCGATGTCACCCTTCGCCACCTGGGACTATAGTATGTTCCAAGGGTTGAGATGGTCACCCATTAAAGCGGTACGTGAGCTGCATTTAGAATGTCATTAGACAGTTTGGTCCATATCCAGTGTTGGTGTTAGAGCATTGAGAGGACCTTTCCCTAGTACGAGAGGACCAGGAATGACGGACCTCTAGTGTACGTTTTATCGTGCCAATGATAAACGCTGGGTAGCCAAGTGGGGAGCAGATAGCTGTTGAAAGCATCTAAACAGTAAGCGCACCCCAAGATGAATGCTCTCATATTCTTGCTTTCCCAAAGCCTCTGGTAGCACAACTGAGACAGCAACGGGTTCTCCACCCATGTAGGGATGGAGTGATGGAAGTTTTGAAAATTTCAAGAGAAGGACACTGTGAGACGAGTCCTTTATCATTACGATAGGTGTCAAGTGGAAGTGCAGTGATGTATGCAGTAGAGGCATCCTAAATCAATTTGATCAAGCACTCGCAATCTATTTTCATATTTCAAATCTTTGACAACACAAAAAATCGTTTTTCAACTCTTTGACAACATGAAAAAACCTAAAATTCTGCCCTTTATCCAAATAATGGAGGGGCGGAATGCTTTGGTGTCCATCCAATCAATAATTGGAGCCTCACAATCACTATGCTTTTCTCGCATGCCATTCTTCGTTCATGGTATGATATTCTGGTGTCCTAGGCGTAGAGGAACAACACCAATCCATCTCGAGCTTGGTAGTTAAAATCTGCTGAGGTGACGATATTATAGGGGAGGTCCTACGGAAAATAAGGTCGACACCAGGATGATGCAAAGCTTAACACCTATCATTCTTATTACTTTTTCATAAATAAATAAAAATGAAAAATGAAAAGATGTTCTTATTAGTAATCCCAATTATAAAATCCCTTCTATCCCACTTCACACCCCGGAACGCATTGTTCTTATAGAGAGAAAGACACTTTCACATCTTCTTGTATGCTTGCGGTAATTAGGAACTCTCGAGAGAATCGATGACTGCATCAAAGATGCACTGTTAGTACATCTGAAAATTCTGAATTTGGTAGTTGTAAATAGCCCCCGGACTATGGAATAATGGATTATCCCAGAACTACACCTAGGTATTGATGGTGATTCTCAAATACCCAGAACAGAATGTGATACAATGAGATAGAATGCAATAGAAACAAAGACACAGGGAACAAGTTACCTACTCTTGACGGTCAAAGCGAACCCGTTCATTCTTACATTCTGAATTCTTTAATTTGGAATGAGTCAAATCTTCCCAAGCTGGATTTGAACCTACGGCCAGTCTAGTTAACAGCGGACCAATCTACCACTGAGCTACTGAGGAACAACAGGAGATTAGATCTCATGGAATTCAATTCATGTTCTAACCCATTACCGATATGAACTTGAAGTTTCCTTCGTAACCTCGAAAATGCTTCGTAGCTGGGATTCATGAGGGAGAATGTAAGAAAAATTACAAAATTGACTCTTAGCCCAAGTGTTATATTTGGTTATTTACTAAAATCTCCTTTTGGGGGAAAAGGATAGATCCTTCAAACTTACTCAAATCTGTAATTAATAGCGACATCACTAAAAATTTGTAGGTTGTCTCTGTTGAACTATTAGCTACTGAAGATTTCTTTGTAATGTTAGCAAGCAGTCTGAAGGAAAAAGCACAGACAAAATTTTCTGCCTTAAAACAAGAAATAAGTGTTTTTGTATGAGATCTTGACGGTAAAAGACAAAAGCATTGCAGTGCAAGGGAAAAAATCATGCTCTAGAAAGAATAATGGTCAGTTAAAAGTAAAATTGTGAATGAGAGAAGTTGAGGTTGTGGCAGAACCAGCAAAATAAATTTAGGCTAAATTTATTTATAAGTATTATATTGTGTTTTTGTGAAGGTACATATCTAGTAAGACTAAAAATACATTAAATTTAAATTTAATGCTTTTTAAATTTTAGAGTTATTTTAGTCTCATCAGTATGCAATTAGTTTTAGAAAAAAATATAGTCTAATTAAAAAATAACAAAGAGCTCTACTTTAAACAGAATAACATTTTGAAAAGAAAAACTCTCTGCGATAGTACCATCGCCATTGCTACGTCACCTCTAGTGGATGATGGTCCATCTTTGCTGTCCAATCTTTTTCCCTC
Organism: Lepidium aucheri; assembly: GCA_900406435.1. Lineage (NCBI taxonomy): Eukaryota > Viridiplantae > Streptophyta > Magnoliopsida > Brassicales > Brassicaceae > Lepidium > Lepidium aucheri. The sequence continues at coordinate 27,179 of OVBA01002467.1, read as the reverse complement.
TCTGTCACCGCCCAACAAAGCAGTTGATTGGATATATGCAGCTCGTTGTTCAACCAAATCAATGTCCACTTTTTATTAGGATTTTTGTTATTCTAATGGCATTGTTTCTGCCTCTATTCCAAACACATTATCATTGTCTTCTCTTTCTCTTTGGTCCGATTTCATCTTGGGTCATTTTATTGGAGATTCCCCTCAAGTGGGTACTATCCATGTTACGGTTAATCGTATTTGGCAAAATCATGACAAATCCCTGAAAATTGATATGAATTTCCTCAATACCACCTTTGTTTTGTTTCTTGTTGTTGATGAGATAATAGGGGCTCGAGTTCTTCGTCGTAAGTTCTGGTATATTGGTGACATTTCAATAGTTGTGTGTGAGTGGTCTCCTGAGGCTTCTCGACAAAATCATGATGTTCAATCTATCTCAATGTAGGTTGCTTTTTTCGTTGTACTAGCTCACCTCTTCTACTACAAGGGTTTGAGTTTTTTGTCCAGCCATATTGGAGTTCTAGTTAAACTTCACTTGGGGGCTGAGACGTGCTTTCGATTGGATGTGGCTTGAATTCTAATTGAAGTGAACCACCAATATCCTTTGCCAGAGCTTATTCACAGTTCTGCAGGTCGTTAGTCTGAAGCTCATGTCCTAGTTTCCCTCCTTTGGCTTCCTCCACGATGTGACCATTGTAACAAATGGATTCATTCCCAGAAATATTGCCTTAATATGATCCAACAACCTTCTACTCTTCAGCCTAACTTTACTGCCATAGTTGTTGTCCGAAAAATTTTACTTTCTACCTCTTTCGAGGATAAGTCCACACAGGAGACAACACAGCGTAGTGGCGATAGCGAGTCTTCCACTTTTAAGGGTACATAGAATAGCTCTCTCCCACCGAGGAAAACTGTCATCACTTATGTTGAACCACCTAAGAGAAGACCTGAAGCAAAAAGTACTTACCAGCAAACAATGCTACTCCTAGTGAGACTCAACAAAATCCAGATAATGCAGAATGGACCAAGGTGAAGCGTTCAGGATGTCAACAAACGTCTTCTTCACCTCTGCTTCCTCATGCACTTTCCACAAGTTCTTGATTAGGTATGAGAGGAGGGTAAGATAGTTGAGCTGGATCAGAACCAGAAAAATATAGAGCTGCCTAACCCAAAAAAGAATCAAAGGCAAGGCCTTCTAAATCTTAGATATCCCAGACCAAAAATTTGAATTTGCAAACTTGCCAGAATGTCGCCAAGAAAGCTTCCGCTCATAGAAAATGATGTTCTTTTTCATGGAATTCGTGTGGTTTTAATCAACCACGCAAACATGCAACAATGCGTAAATGGATAAAAGAACTTAAGCCATTGTTTAGTTGTTTTGTTGAAACTCAAGTACAGGAAGAGAATTGTTCTTTAATTGTGCAATCTTGTCTCCCTGGCTGAAAGATTATCACTAACTATAGCCATCACAGATTGGAAAGAATTTAATTTTTCTACTCGTATGATGTCTCACTTACATTTTTGAGTTCTAGTGCACAACAAATATCGGTGGGAGCTGAGTACTCAGCTATGAAAGAGAAGTTTGTTTGTGCAGCAATTTATGCTTCTACTTTCCTGTAGGATTGTAAAGTTCTTTGGAGGGAATTGATTAACATTAACAACAATTACTCTCATCATGGTTTGCCTTAGATCCTTCTTGGGGATTATAATAAAATTCTTTCAACAAACAAACATTCTAGAGATGTGGACTACTCATTTGATCAAACTGGGTTGAATCATTTTCAATCCATGATTTCTCAATATGATCTTATGAATCTCTTTTTTACTGGGCCTTTATTTACCTAGTGGAATTAAAGATAAGCAGAACCAATTGGCAAGAAAATTGATTGAGCATTGGTGAATGGTTCTTGGCTCAATGCATATCCACACTCATATGCCTCTTTTGAGTCAGGTGGAATATCTAATAATGTAAGGTGTCACGTTCGTACCTCCTCGCCAACATCTGAGAATCATCAGCCAATTTATTTTTTTAGCTTCTGGACACACCATACTGAGTTTCTGCCATGTATTCATGAAGTCTGGGAAAACTCACCTCTGCTCTTTTACTTTCCTGGCCTTTGTTTATCTCCATAAGAAGCTAAAGTCACTAAATTTTACACTACGTGAGCTGCATAAACCACAATTTGGCAATCTTTCGATACGAACAAAGGAGGCTTATAGTGAGTTATGTTCCCTCCAAGAACATGCCCTCCGTTACCTAGATGATGACTCTTTTAAGGCACCTTCTGATGCCTCGGCATAATGGCATAATTTAATGCACATCAAAGAGAAATTCCTTAGACAAAAATCATGGATAAAGTAATTGAAAGATGGTGACATAATTCGACTTTCTTCACTCGAGCTATCCAAACTCATGTTTTTCATGATTCCATAAGAAGCCTCAAGATGAACTCATGCAATATTCTAACTGATTTGGCATCAATCAAGACAGGAGCCGTTTCTTATTTCGTGACTTTTCTCCATAGTCAGTCAAACCGAAACAACTCCACTGTTCTATCACACATTTTGGACTTGATAGATTATAAATCCTCATCTGCTTTTGCTCATATTGTAGTGCAGCCAGTCATTGTAGACGAAATATATAAAGTGGTTTACTTGGTGCCATCAAACAAAGCATTGAGACCAGATGTTTTTTCAGTTGAATTATTCAAAGGTGCTTGGCCAGTTGTTGGTTCTGATTTCATCGCAGCAATGCAATCTATCTTTTTATATGGGTTCCTTCCAAGGGGTGGCAATGCCAATTCTCTTGCAGTGGTTCCTAAACACTTTGTAGCCTCCACCATGAGAGATTACAGACCTATAGCATGATGTAATCATATTTTAAGGTCTTTTGTAAACTACTGAAAAATCGATTGAAAAACATTCTTCCTTCTGCAGTTGCACCCAACCAGAGTGTGTCTGTTAAAAATCATCTAGTGTTTGAGAATGTTTTACTGGCTACATAATAGGTCAAAGACTATCATAAACCTTCAGTCTCAGCGACGTGTGCCATTAAATTTGATATTTTCAAAGCATTTGATACAGTCCGGTGAGATTTTATCAAGGAAGTTTTGTAGTCCATGGAGCTTCGAGATCAATTTATCCAGAGGATTTACACCTGTATTTCTACCGCAAGTTTTTATGTCCTTGTTAATGGAGATTTAGAGGGGTTTTTCACAAGTTTTCGTGGGATTAAACAAGGTTGCTCACTCTCTCCATACTTATATGTGATATTGAACAATGTCCTCTCCAAAATGGTAAACAAAGCAGTTGTTTTGTCTTGGTTTGGTTATCACCCTCTTTGTAAGGACATAGTCTAACACATTTGAGTTTTGCGGATAATGTACTGGTGTTTGATGATGGTACACAAAGGTCTTTGCAGGGAATCCTCGAGGTGTTGCAGGAAGTTGGGGCTATGTCGAGTTTATAAATAAACATCGCCAAATCTTCAATACACATTGCAGGTCAAGACACATCATCTATTCTTGGTGTATCACTTGCTGTTGGTCTTCCATCTGGTACGCTTTCGATCAAGTATTTAAGATTACCATTGACCACAAAATTCATGAGTTAATTCAGTCATTGTCTTACGCTGGTAGGCTGCAACTAATTCAGTCAGTTGTCACCAGCACGTCAAATTTGGTGCTCTACTTTAAGGTTGCCAAGTAAATGCCTTAAGGAAATTAAGAGGCTTTTCTCAGTTTTCATGTGGTAAGGTACATTAACTGGCTCGCAACAGGTGGGGTGAAATGGATTGAAGTATGTTTGCCTAAGGATGAAGGGGGAGTTGGAATACATTCATTACGTGATACTAATTGAGTGTTTGCTTTTACGTTCATATGGTGTTTAGTTACTTGTGTTGATTCGCTATGGGTTGCTTGGACGAGGCATTATCTTCTACGATATGCCTCTTTTTGGGATGTTAAGGAAGGTACAAAAGGGTCTTGGGTCTGAAAAAACTACCAAAGCTATGTGGAGAGGCTTATCCATTCTTCAAAGTTTGTGTCAAATTAGGTCATCAAGCTTTTTCTCATTTAATAACTAGTGTGAAGCAAGGAAACTTATTGATATTACTGGTCCTAGTGGAACTCTCTATCTTGGCTTAAGGATGGAAGCTCGAGTTGTTGATGCCTATGATTGAACAGACTCGTCTTTTTGCTTAGTAGGAACTCGTCGCTTCCTAGGCCTCATTGATCTCCTCTCTCACCAGCCAATACCAGATTGTTCTCTAGGTGCAGACTCATAACTTTGGAGGTGCTAGGACATAATATACAAGAGTGAATTCTCAGCTAAGCACACTTAGGACCAGTTAAGAAAACGGAATCCAAAAACAGCTCGAAACAAGTTGATTTGGTTCTCACAAAAGGTACCTCGCTTCTCTTTTATTTTTTGGTGTGCGTTGAAGGATCGTCTGTATTATGGGATTCAGATGAGAGACTGGGGCCTGCAACATGCATGTGTTTTCTTTGGGAAGAGTGATGAGACTAGGGATCACTTATCCTTCGCTTGCCTGTACTCCTTCTCTGTTTGGTTTGCTCTATATGATGGACTACTTGGCAACGCCATCACTCCAGATTGGACATATACCATTCGATCTATTGTGTCACAGATCTTCTCCGCTGGACTCAATTCTCCTCAAGATGTTGTTCCATGCAGATATCTACTATATTTGGCGCGATCGGAACCCGCAAATACATGACAAACACAGGTAGTCTATTCAGACTCTTGCACATACAATAACAAGGTTATTCAGAACCAGATTTCCTCACTACACTAAACATCTCCTCATAAACTTGAAGACTTGTTACGACTATGGTTTGAAGTTTAATCTTTATAAAATGTGGACTATTTTTTAAGCACAGTCATTAGTTATTGGTTTAGTGGTACATTCAAACTTGTTCCACGCTTGTACATATTTTCTTTTTGATCAATAAATTAAAATTTCAAAAAAAAAACATAATAACATTTCATTTGCTATTAGCAATAATGGGTACCAAGTTTTTTTTGTCAAAGATATGGGTACCAAGTTTAGTTTTAAGATATATGTTTATTTAAATTTTGAACTAAATTTATTTTTAATAATTTAATAGAAAAATTTGCTTAAAAAGTTTGTCGTTAAAAGATTTTGTCAAAAAATGTGAAAGAAACAAACAATGAAAAAATTCTCATATTATTTATACTCATTCCCTCTTTAGATTTTTCCATATTTTCTTATCTTTTCTTTTTTCCTTAGATGAGCGGAATTTGATTGCATAATTATGGCGTTGAATATTTTTTCGGATTTGGAGGGATGACTTTCCTTTCTTGGTGCCTCGCTGATTCTGACTCATTGGCTAGCATGTTAACTAGACTTGATTTGCCTTGCTTTTTAGACTTTGGTTACAATTCTAGATATGTCAAGGGGCTACAAAAAAGGATAATTTTCTATTATCTTGTTAGCAAATCTTATGTCAATATTCTATACTTGTGCATCAAGTCATCTGTAATCTATATATTTTTTCTCCTTATCAATAGTAAACTAACAATTTCTCTTAGATTTAATATGGTATCAGAGTCAAATCAATTTAAGAAACCCTAATCTACTATTTTCTTCTCGCTGTTTCCCTTTCGTCTTCACAAAGAAACCAAAAATCTTCTTCTCTTCTCTCTAAATCAGAATCACCTTATCCACAAATAGTTGAAACTACTCCTTTGACATCTGGCAATAAAGATGTTCCTAAATCATATCTTCTTCATACTATCTCAACGCCTCTGAAAAACCCGGTCATGCTTTGACTTTTATGCTTCTTATAGGCAAAAACTATGAAAAATGGGCAAAACTCACCCACAACAATCTTCATGCAAAGAACAAGCTAGGATTCGTTGATGGAACCCTAGCTAAGCTTCCTTCATCTTCTGATGACTATATTTGATGGACTCAAGTAAATTCGATGACAGTAGGGGCTTTACACTAGCCTCGATGCCCAAGTTCAGAAGGAAATCTCCTTTAACGACAACCGAAAGGTTCTCTAGGATACTATTCGCAACTGCTACTCTATTAGTAATGCTGCTAGGGTTCAATAAATCAAGTCAGATATTGTTACTTGTGCTCAAGGTGGATCAGAAGTTGCTTACTATTTTGGAAAGCTAAAGGATATGTGGGACGATCTCGATGACTATGAACCCTTAATTTCCTGCTGTTGTTCTACGGGCACTTGCACACAGATGGTGAAGCAAATTGAACAACGTGATCATAAGATAATTCATCAATTTCTCATGGGGCTAGATGCTTTTCGATTCGGTGCAACACGGACCAACATTCTCAGTCGATTAAATTGTGACTTGGATTTTATGTTGGACCACAATTACCCTAAGATTGTTGCTGAAGAACATCATCAAACTATCGCAAGAAGACAGGAAGAACAAGTCGATGTTGTTGGTTTTGCGGTAAAAACAAGTACCAATGATATCGCTTCAGTTACTCGTGTTCATAACGGACATGTACTCATTGTGGTCGCAGCAATGACTCCGTGGAAACTTGCTTTGAAAAACACAGACTACCGGATTGGTGGATTGAGAAATATGGAGACTCTCATGGTTCTTTTTGTTGTGATAATTTTCGCAGACATGGACATGGATTAAACCGCGGCATAGTATGTGGCCGTAACTCCTCAGCTCGTGCCAATAATGCTAAACTAGCTTCTGATGACTCTTGACATTACTGGTGTGAGTAAAGAGACTTGGTCTCAAATCGTGAACCTCTTAAAAATAGATCCATCTCGTGCTGATGATAAGCTCTCTGGTAAGCACCTTTGTTTGGATGTTTTACTTGACTCTGGAGCATCACACCATATGACAGGTAACGATGACTTACTTGTTGATACTCAGGAAGTTCCTCAAAGTATCATAGTTCTCCCTAATGGGAAACACGTCTTTGCTACTAAATAAGGCACTATGAATTTGGGTGACCATATCACTCTTACTTGTGTTCTCTTTGTCTGTGAACTGTCGTGCACTTTGATCTCTTTGGCAAGTGATGTTCCTCATATTTTGTCGGTTTTGAGCTCATTATTACAGCTATATTTGGGGAATTTGTCTGTGTTTTATTGAGATTTCAGGTCAAAACGTTCAGAGTTGGAATCATGCTTGAAGGTGGACTTTGGAGAAGTTTGAAGCGTTTTCTGGTATTCTCCATGAGAAGAAGGATCGATCGGTCAATACAAAGATCGATCAATCAGAACTTTAACGAGGAATATGCGCACGATCTGAAGAATGACTTGGCTTCTTAGAAATCGACTCAATATCCAAAGATCGATCGATCAACAAAAGGATCGATCGATCGATGCCCTTCAAAGAACCCTAATTTCACAATTTTTCAGCTCTTGTTTTGAAATCTATAAATACTCTTTTATTATTTTAGATTAGGAAGTCGTCTTTGAGTTTAAGAAGAACGATTTTTACAGAAGTTTGAGAGTTTGTAAGCTAGGAAGAAGATCTCTTCACTATTGAGAAGAATTTCTGAATCCTATTTCTATTTCTTAATGCAATTTTAGTTTTAGTTCATCATGATTTTCTTTGTTCATTGTTCTATGTATGAGTAGATCTTAGATCAGATTTAGGGATTCTAGGGTTTTAGAATTCAACTGTTAGGGAACAAAAAGGATTGATGAATGGAACATTCTCCTTCTAATACTTGAGCTTAATGCATAGTAACTTGATCACCTAGTCGATGATTTTAGGTTGTTAACTTCCCAGAAGATTGTTAAGAACCAGAACTAGATTAGAAGAGCAATTCTTTCACTACCAACGAGAGTTGATGCTAGGTTGGGTTGTGGGTATTTGAACCTAAACAATAAAGCCTATTTGTAATCTGAAACCAACAAGAGTTAGGATCTTTAGATTATTAGTAGGGGGTAGATTCAACGAGAGTTGGTTTATCTTTATTTATGTTCAAGCCGAGAATATGATTAGATTAGTTCCTGAATAATTTCCCTGACAAGAGTTCTAACTCCTGAATGAATACTCATATCCGATTGCTTTAGTTTATTGTTTACATCCACGTTAAGTTGTTAGTATTTATTTCTCTGATTTTGATTGATATAGCTTGCGATTTGATAGAAGTTAAAAGTGTGATTTGGTTCTCTGAGGAATTCGACCCCTAAGTACTATTACGTTTGCTGTGCACTTGCAGTAGTATATAGGGTTAAAACTTGTTGTATCAGCAAGATTACTCCGTGAGATGTCTAGCTTCGCCATGTTTACTGACAAATTTAGTCTTATACAGGATCGCACTTCGAAGATGCTGATAGGAGCCGCTGAAGAGAGAGACGGGCTGAACACTTTCGTGGAGATGTTACAGCGAGCTCATGAATTGAGCCAGCAGTTGTGGCACCAACATTTGGGACATCCCTCCATGAAAGTTCTATCTTCTTTAAGTACTATTCTATCGGATTTTAGCAATGACACTAGTGATACCAATTTTTGTGATGTTTGTATTCAAGCCAACCAAACTCAGGCTGTTTTTTGAAAGAAATAATAAATCAACAAATTTTTTTCTTTGATCCACTGTGATATGTGGGGACCCTATAAACTTGCTCCCTCGTGTGGTGCTCACTATTTTCTAACAATAGTCGATGATCATTCTAGGGCTATTTGGACATACCTTCTCTTCGCCAAAAGTGAAGTCTCACAACATATTCGCCAAGTTGTTGCTATGGCACGTCAACAATTAGGTAAAACAGTGAAATTGTTCGTAGTGACAATGGTACTAAGTTCATATCTCTTTGTACATTCTTCAAGGAGAATGGGATTTCACATCAAACATTATGCGTCTACACACCACAACAAAACAGACATGTAGAACGCAAGCATCATCACATTCTCAACATGGCGAGATATTTACTTTTCCAAGCTGACTTGCCAGCAAAATTTTGGGGAGAAAGTGTCTTCACAGCTGTATACTTAATCAACTAAACACCTACTCCGCTTCTTAACAACATCATATCGTATGAGGTTCTCCATTCTACACCTCCAAAATATGATCAGCTTTGTGTTTTTGGATCTCTTTGCTTTGCCAAACGACACACTTCTACACTTGATAAGTTTCAAGAACGGGGCTGTAAGTGTATTTCAATGGACTATATTACAATTTAAAAGGATGAAGGGTTTATGATCTTGAAAAGGAAGATTTTTTTGTCTCTTGTGATGTCATCTTCAAAGAGACAATTTTTCCATACAAATCCACTCTCAACGTTTCTTCTCCCACCTAGCCACCGCTTGTGTCTTACGATGATGATGATCTTGTTACTCCTGACCTCTCCTCATCGATTGATAGGGTGAGTTCCCAGTTACTCCCACAACCAGATCCTTCGTTACCGGTTATCACAACTGATATTAACCCTTTATCTGTTGATACAAAATCAGAAGTTCTTCTCCTCTTGATCTTGGCATAGACCACTTTGTCGAAGTACTCGAGAGAGAAAACAAAAAATTCTTCTCGCTCCATATGTTATTTACGCGGCTCAATGTGATAAAACCCTAGTCTCTCTCAAGCTTGACTCCTCTCTAGTATCTTCAGGTACGTGTTTCTATCCGATCACTGATTTTGTATCTTGTGACAAGTTCAGTTCTTCGCATCAAAAGATTCTTGCAGCAGTTACCTTGGTCGACGAACATGTCACGTGTAAATAAGCGGTAAAGATACTAGAATGGCGTGAGGCTATATGTAAATAAATTGATGCTCTAGAACTCAATAAAACATGGACTCTCACGCCATTGCCGCATGGTGTTAAAGATCTTGGTTCGAAATGGGCTTTTTGTTTGAAGTTTAACTCTGATGGCACTCTTGAAAGGTATAAGGCGCGTCTTGTTGCGCTTAGTAATCATCAAGAAAAAGGTGTTGATTTCTCTGAAACCTTTGCTCATGTGGCCAAGATGCAAAAGGTTCAGACTCTTCTAAGTGTAGCTTCGGTCAAAAACTGGGAGCTCTATCAAATGGATGTTCCCAAAAGCCTTTCTTCATAGTGATCTTGATAAAGATATTTACATGAAGCCTCCGCCTGGTTTTCTTCTGGTGGATCCCTCTCTTGTGTGCAAGTTACAAAAATCAATCTACAGTTTACGACAAGCACCGCATTATTGGTTCTCTAAACTTTCCACAGATTTACTTAAGTATGGTTTTGTTCAATTTTTAAGGATAATTTGCTATTTTCTTATCGACGTGGATCCGTTTTGCTTCATGTTTTGGTTTATGTTGATGATTTGGTCATATGTGGGAATGATTCAGCCTTTTTTACTTCCTTTAAATCTTACCTAAGTCGCTGTTTCAAGATAAAAGACTTAGGTATGCTCAAGTATTTTCTTGGACTCGAAGTTACACACGGTCCCCTAGCGGAAGATTGTCTAGATATTATGAAGAGTGTATTCTATCAGGTTGTCATCCTGTGGACACACCTCTCGAGAAAAATCACAAATTGCTCTCATCAACAAGTAAGCCCTTCTCCGATCTCACGCAGTATCGAACACTAGCTGGACGACTCGTGTACTTGACACACACAAAGCCAGAATTCAGTTATGCGGTTAACATTTTAGCTCAGTTCATGCAGACATCGCTTGATGATGACTGGGAAGCTGCATTACGGTTGGTGCGCTATCTCAAGTATGCGCCTGGTCGACGTATTGTTCTCTCGTCTAAAGCTCATCTCCAAGTCTATGCATACTGCAATTTTGACTTCAACACATGCCCTTTAATTCGTAAATCTCTAACGGGCTATATGGTTATGCTTGGTGATTCACCTTTGAGTTGGAAAATGAAAAAGAAATCTCGTGTGTCTCTCTCTTCTGTCGAGGCCGAATTTTGTGCCATGGCCATGTCTTGCAACGAGTTACTTTGGCTCGAGGAGGTTCTCACGTTTCTTGGTGTGACTCACTCTCAATCTATGAAGCTCTTTTGAACAACCATGTTGCTCTTCATATTGCAGCAAACTCTGTTTTTCATGAGCGTACAAAGCACATTGAAGGCGACTACCACTTCATTCATGATGATATTGTTTCCGTAATGATTGTCACCTAGCACATATCTACTCATGAGCAGCCCGCTGATATCTTCACCAAAGCATATGGTCGTTATCAGTTTCAATATATACGATCCAAGTTGGGCGTTCTTATTTCCACGCTCAGACTTAAGGGGGAGTGTAACGGAAAAGGATAATTTCCTATTATCTTGTTAGAAAATCTTATGTCAATATTCTATACTTGTGCATCAAGTTCTCTGTCATCTATATATACTTGTTTTCTTATTAATAATAAACCAACACTTTCTCTTAGATTTGACACGAGACCCAACCGTTAACAATGAGTTTCTGTGGAGCTCAGTTAAAGTGGGAGGTCGATTGCTTTCAACCTGACTAACAATTGAAATCTATTTCAATTTCACATTCAGTTTTAAATAATTTTTTATCAAATTCTCATTTTGTAGCTGTTGGGCAACTCCTTATTTACGTATGGGCCATTTTGTACTCATTTGGTAAGCTCTTCAGAATGAAAACAATATAATCTTCTAAGCCAGGTGGTTTTTCCAACAATGCAAGTTGATCGAAACGACTTCTAAAACCTTGGAGGTATTCTTCAATGGAGTTCCCTTTGTCCATTGCTTTATTTGTTGTCGGTTGCTTAAAATGTCCACAAGAAAACTAGGCGTACGCGATTGTTAATCCCAAATCTCAACTAAGATATCATTGGTGGCTAACAGCGGTTTGAGTGAAGTTGGGGATAACACCGAACATGACACTATATATGAGTTCATTTTATATTTTCTAGAGAAAATAAGCCGGGTTGAGTAACACCCTTTGCAGCCGGGAGTGTTAGTAGTGATGTAACCAGCCAAAACATAATCAAAAGATCATTAAAAAGTAAATTTATGTAACGGTTATATGTTTTCTTTTTTAAAAGGTAACGGTTATAAGTTAAAAATTCATAATCAGCTTAACTTTTAAACAAATCCTAAAAAGAGACCAATATTTTTATTGTAACATAAAGTCTAGATGAAAATCAAGTTTTGGTATTTGGTAACTTCAATATCAAAAATTTACATATATTATTCAATGATTTAATGTTTACATAGACCAAACTTTGCTTTACGACAAGTCTACTTTCGGACAACATCCGGTCCAGCAGTCAGTTACGACTATACTCCTCTTACTTTTTAGTATTATAATTCATTTAGATCGATATCTTCTTAAATTATAATCAATAACGCTGTATTTCTTGCGCAAAATCATTAAATGATTCTTTACGTCTGCAATTTTTATTTGTCTATATCTAACATTGAATACCTGTTTTCCATGCAAAATTTCTGGTTTTAAATGTAAACTTCTCTGATTCTCAAAAAAAAGAAAAAATGTAAACTTCTCTAGTTACGACCGCAAACCAGGAAAAAACAAAGAGTACTCACCATCACATTTAAGTTTCCATATCTCGAATTTTTTGTCATCGAATATGGACTAGATCAACTCCAACGAAAATATCCAATAAAAAATAGGGTTTCTTTCAAAAAGTAAAATAACCTTTTTATTTCTCTCTCCTAAACACTCTACAATTTACCCATAGATCTTCATATAATATCTAAAATATCATTACTTTTATGTTTTTTTTTAAGTTTCAGCACAATACAAAATTATTAATTTATATTAATAATAACTTAAATATTTACGAAAATGTCATTTTTCTTAAATTCAACCAACTACCATTACCAACCAAATCAAATCTCTAAATGTCATTCTTTCTTTATTATTATGCTTTTTCACTACCTTCAACCACATTAGCTCTCATTCTCTCTTTATTTGTAGCCAAAAACTTCACAAATTTTCATTTCACCATTTCCAAATTCTTAAAACTTACAATTTTTGGTTCATTTCGGGAGTTTAAGCAACGATTAAAGGTGTAGTTCAATATTGTGTGCGTTTAAAGACGGTAACAATAAGCATTAACTCAAATTAAGCTATTTTTCCAATTTTAGAAAATTTGCAGAGAGTAGACTTTAAGTGAAGTCTTCTCTCATAGTAGACTTCAAGTCTACTATTCAACAGAAAGGTTAGTTTTGCATTTAAATTTTTTTTAGATTCGTCGAGTAGACTTCTGGTGAAGTCTACACATTTTTGTTTGGAAAACAAAGTACGCAGACTTCACCTGAAGTCTACTGAATTTTGAGTCATTTCTGCAATTGGGAAAATATTTTACTTTTGAGTAGACTTCACGTGAAGTCTCCAAAAAGTTCAAAGACAGGTGAAGTCTCCTCTGAATTGGGTCCCACATACGTTGTTGAGAAGGATTATTTATGAAGTTGACCAAGATTACAGTTTTTTGACTAAAAATAGAGGAAATAAATTTAAAATCAGAGGACTTAGGTGAAGTCTCCTCAGAATTGGATCCCACATACGAGTTTATGAACAAAATAAAAAAATATTTATATTTATAAAATATGTAGACTTCACTTGAAGTCTACTCCTACACTATAGACTTCAGGTGAAGTCTGCGCTGTCGGAGACTTCTCATGTAGACTTCTGTAATAATAGTCAAATTTAGTCAATTGCAATAATAACCTCTGCTTTATAGAGTAGACTTTACGTGAAGTCTCTATTTTCACACAAAACGCAGTAGACTTCACGTGAAGTCTCCGGCAGAAAAGTCAATATTTAGCCAACTACAAAAATAACCTCTAGAAAAGTAGACTTTACCTGAAGTCTCCTTACTATGCTCGTAGACTTCATGTGAAGTCTACTCTCTATTCTCGTAGACTTCATGTGAAGCCTACTGAAAAATTCTGGAGACTTCACATGAAGTCTCCTAAAGGTATTCTATAAATTTGATTAATTTGATAATTAATTTAATGGTACTAATATAGTTTATAAGTGGGAGGTATAGAGGATGGATGTACACATGATAAACTCTTTGGCATGGTATTACAGTCTCGACATGGAAACTGATATTGTAGAGTTAACATGAAGTAACCTTTGGAGACTTCACATGAAGTCTCCTCTTTCTTTATATATTAAGATTGATTTATTTTGATTATTAACAATACTTTTACCATTTTTATTATACTAATATTATTTATATTATGTTTTGTACAAGTTTAACATAATTATATATTATAGTTAAGCCTCTGTAAATTTTAAAAGTGATATAGGTAGTTAGCTCATTCAAAGTAGACTTCAATTGAAGTCTATTATGTCACAAACAGACTTGTATGAATTCTTCCTTGATAGTTATGGTTATGTGAATTTTTGTTTCTTTCATGATATTATGTGAATAACTTAGGGAGTTCTTCCTTGTCATTTAAAAAATTATCTTAGGGTATAACTTAGGGAACTCATTTTTTATAAAGTTATTGAAATTAATAAAAGTTTGATATGTTTAAGAACTCTTTTAAACAAAATAACAGGAATTTTTTTGCTTACATATAATAACTTGTTATAATTCATGTTACATGATCAGTAATAGCCATCAATGGCAATCCCACATTTATCTACAATGTAATGTTTACAATTTGTTGGTAACTTGAAGTCTCCAAGAGAAGTTTCCACCAGGATTCTCCACCAGAAGTCTCCACCATAAGTCTCCACGAGAAGTCTCCACTAGAAGTCTCCACCAGAAGTCTCCACTAGAAGTCTCCACCGGAAGTCTCCACCAGAAGTCTCCACCATAAGTCTCCACCAGAAGTCTGCTTAAAAAACCCAACAAAAATACTCATTAAAATGTATTTTAACGACAAAAGATAAAAGGGGATTTCCAAAAATGCCCCTATTAGCATATACCCTTTTCAAAATATATCATTTCCTTTGAAATTGGGAGAGAGAAATGGTCATTAGGAGGTATGTTTTGAAAAATGGCATTTCAAATGGAGCATTTTTAGTAATTCCTCAAAGATAAAAAAAACATTGATTCTTACATAATTTTTGAATAAAAAACGTAAACTTTAATAAGAAAATATCAAAAAATCAAAACTTTCAAATAATATTTATTAGAAATATAAAAATTATATAACAAAAAATCAAATTTTCTTATAAAACTCACTAAAATTGTAATTATTAACTATAAAAATAAAATTTCTGAAAAAAATACAACTATTTTTAGAAAAAAAAAAAAAATACTATGTTTTTCTTGAAATAATATCACAAATAATATCAAAAAATTAGATCTTTAACTAAAAAAGACCAAAAAACTAGTAATTTTCACAAAATACATGTAAAAAACAAATCTTTAACTAAAAAACTATTAATTTTCACAAGAAATTAATAAATAGAAAACACAAAGAAAAATTAAATCTTTCACAAGAAAAATTTAAAAAAAAAGAACTTTCACAAAATATATATATATATATATTTTTTTCACAAGAAACTTTTCAAAAAATAGATATTTCACAAGAAAAATTCAAAAAAAAAGTTATTTCACATCATGTTCATTAAAATACGTACTTTTTAACTAAATATGATAAAAATCAAAAAAATTCACAAGATCTCATTTCAAAAACAAATCTCTAACTAGAAAGCACAAAAAAATAATCAAACTTTCACATAACTTTCTTTAAAAATAAAATCTTTCACAAAAAAATTCAAAAAAAAAAGACCTTTCACATGATATTCATTAAAAATATAATTTCTAACTATAAAATGTGATAAAAATCAAAATTTTCACAGGATCTACTTTAAAAATTGGATCATTAACTAAAAACACACAAAAAAATCAATACTTTACCAAGAAAATAAAAAATCAATACTTTACCAAGAAAATAAAAAAAATATTTTCTAAAACAAATCTACCTTGTCTAGAGGCATGATGGATGTTGGTCATAAACAAGAGGTTCCGGTGGCTGGAAGTTTCCTATGGAATTGCAAAAAAATGGAAAAAAATATGAGAAAATAGTGAAAAATTTTAGATCTTGAAGGAGGAGAGAATAGTAGACTTACATGTTGGCTGACATACATACACGTTGAAGAGATAAAAAGTGGCTATGGTTTTTTTGCTTCTTCTAAAATTTGTATTTACAAGTTAACTTTCTGGTTCAATTGTTGGTTATTTTTGGTTTAGCATAACCCAATTTAATTTCCGGAGGAGGAGACTTCACGTGAAGTCTACTTGTGCAAAAGAAGACTTCATGTGAAGTCTTCTTTAACCCCTAAACTCTAAACAGTAGTAGACTTCACATGAAGTCTCCTTTTTATATGAGGGGTAATTTCCGATTTACTCACTCGGTAAATTTAGGTTTACACAAACCAATTTCAATTTTACTATAAAAGTATACTTTATACTTCACATGAAGTCTCCTCAGGATAGACTTCACCCAAAGTCTACTTCTGCAAAAGAAGACTTCACGTGAAGTCTCTGTAAATTTTGGTTAACATGAACCAATTTCAATTTTACTACCAAAGTATATTTCAATACAAAGTCTCCTACGATTAGATTTCAGCCGAAGTCTACTAGTTAAAAGAAGACTTCAATATGAGTCTCCTCCATGTCGATTTCACCCGAAGTCTACTTGTGAATAAAAAGATTTCACGTGAAGTCTCCTTTAACCCCAAAACTCTAAACAATAGTAAACTTCACGTGAAGTCTATTATAACACCTAAACACTAGATTCTCAATTATAAATCCTAATTACTTAATTATGAACCGTAAATTATCGAATAATTTCTGAAATGTTGGACCAAATATACTTATTTCTAAATATATGCACAATTTACCTCTTTTATTACAACATTTGAAATCCCACAAGATAACCATACCTTATTACCCTAAACCCTAACAGATGCCATAGTTTGGTTATGAACCATGAGCTTTTGATCCTATCATATAATATTCTCATGAATTGTAAATTCTAAATTGTAAATTGTATCTTCTAAATTCTAAATTGTAACTCCTAAATCATTAACACTAAATTCTAATTTGACCATATTATAATTTGTTCATTTAAAGCCTAAACCCTCCATTCTAACTTGATCTATACTATAATTTTTCCCCTTGTTTAATCTAATTTTAGTTTTAGGGAAATTATCAAAAATGACTCACTAAATCATTTTGAATACAAAAAATAGACCCCTTTTGTTTTGATATCCAAAAGTAACCCACAAGAGTAGGAAAATTATTGTTTTACCCTTAATGACCAAACAAAAAAACTGATAACAAAATTACTTTTATACCTATTGGCGAGTTTGAAGACTTCATGTGAAGTCTTCTCATTCAAATCTGGAGACTTCACCAGAAGTCTCTGCATTAATTATGTAAATGTAATTATAATTAAAATAGTAATCATTGTAATATGCTTATAATTTTGATTACAAAGTATAATAATAACATACATTAAGTATTAAAAATAAAAATTGCATAAAACATGGTCAAATTAGTTCTACAAGATCAAACCACAAAGTCCATAAACAAACTATGTCATGGTTTAGGTTTTAGGGTTTATGGTTTGATAAACATGTGGTATGTTGTAGATCCTTTATTTGGAATGTAGGAATATAAAAGAGTTCAATTGTTCATATAATAACAAATGATAAATAGTGCATTTATGATCAAACCACAAAACTTACAAAGAATATATTCAAGGGTTTAGGATTTCATGGTAATATATGGTAATCATGTGGGATTTGCAAAATTGATTAGATTGCACTTATATTCAAGAGTATATGATTGTTCATACATGTAATTTTTAAATAGTATAATAAATAGAGTTAAAATTTACGGTTAAGGGTTTAGGGATTCGTGGAGACTTCACCCGAAGTCTCCCAAAAAAAGGGAGACTTCATGAAGTCTCGGAGTTCAAATCCTTGAAATCGTAACCCAAAAATAACCAAAAGAAATTGTAATTTTATTAAAGCTTAACCGGAATAAACCAAAATTTTAACCTACATATAAAACAACTTGACGGTTTCTCCCCAAACCCTAGCCTCCGTAATCTCTCTCATTCTCTCATGTTCTCTCCCCTTCTCTCCCGTTCTCCCGTTCTCTACAAACCGTAGCGCCACCAATGAAAACTCTGAAATATTGTCACCGCCGCTGCCTTCGCTCAACGGTAATCACCCGCCTTGTTGTCTTTATCTCTGCATCTTCTTCTTCATCTCTTCTACTCTCTTGTTAATCCTCTCTTATTCTCGTCCCTCCCTCTGCTTTTTAGGTTATCCACCTACTCGAAAAGCCGCTGCCATTGCTGCCGTCTAAAAGGGTAAGTCATCGTCTTCTATATCCTCTCATCCCTTCCTCTTTTTCTTCTTTATCTCTTCTCCTCTGTTTTCTAGTTCTCTATTCTTCTACTCACTTCTCTCTGGATGCATGGTTTACTGTCACCATATTCAAGGTATTTCCTCCACCGTCAATTGCCAACACTGCGTCTTCGTCGGCCAAGATGTCCAAACAAGGTTGCATGTTTTTTTTGTTTTTTTAATTATTTCTTTCATACTTTTTGTTGAGCATTAGATGTCATGTTCTTCTAGTGGAGAATCCTAAGGAGACTACTCGGGAAGTCTCCCGGTGGAGACTCCTAAGGAGGCTTCCTAGGAAGTATCCTGGGTGAGACTCCTAAGGAAAATACTCGAGAAGTCTCCTGGTGGAGACTCCTAGGGAGACTTCCCAGGAAGTCTCCTGGGTGAGACTCCTGGTGGAGACTCCTAGGGAGACTTCCCAGGAAGTCTCCTGGGTGAGACTCTTGGTGGAGACTTCTCTAGAAGTCTCCTGATTGAGACTCCTGGTGGAAACTTCTCTGGAAGACTCCTGGGTGAGACTCCTGGGTGAGACTCCTGGTGGAAACTTCTCTGGAAGTCTCCTGGTTGAGATTCTTGGTGGAGACTTCTCGGAAAGTCTCCTGGTTGAGACTCCTGGTGGAGACTTCTCGGGAAAGTTGTTACTTGATTGTTTTTCTGAGAGCTAACTTTCTTTCTATGACCTTTGCAGTTACTATAGGGGAAAGGCCAGTATTTCCACTTAGATTTTTCACGCCTGGTTGTGAACTTCGGCCAACCAAGAGCATCAAGTATTTCGGTGGAGACTACAAGCTTATTAATGCGCTGATAGACGCATTGACAAACAATGAACGGTTGGAGCTCTAAAAACGATGACGAGACTGGGAAATGATTACCTGGTGGATCGCTTGACTACTCAGGGGCGGAGCCATCGTATTACCGTGACAAGACCTGGGGAGTTAATGTGGACGACATATATGCTCCACTGAATATTGGTAACAACCATTGGGTTGCATTGTGGATATCAATACCTGGGAGGCATATTGTTATCTGGGATTCTACTGTTGGGATGGTCAGAGACATGGAAAAGCCTGTGGAGCCTTTTGCAGTCCTTGTGCCTTACATCATGCACGAGCTGGCTCCAGCTGCAGTCAAGAAGAGCAAATCTATGGAAAAGTACACACTATGAGGTCGGTATAGATTGGCCTTCAATGTTTTGTGATGCGAATATGAAGCGAATGAGGAACAAGCTATGTGTTGACATCTATGATGAGACAGGGATTATGGACACAGAGAAGGAAGGGTACAAGTACCTTGACACATATGATGAGACAGGCATTGAGCAGAAGCAGGAGTAGGCTAACTATTTATAGATTGGTTTAGGACTAATGGTCACACCCCATTTTGTATGCCTTCTAATATTATATGTTAGGCTGCAAAAAAAACTTGTTATTAGGTATCTTGCACTTGTTATATATTTGGGTACAAGATAACTAATAATCTTTTGTACCTACATAGGGATTTTTTGAATTAGATGTTTGGTTTAGGTGGTGGGATTCATTTGACTTTGTATTATGTTTAGGAGACTTAAATATAAGTGATTTGTTTGTTTATTTTGCAGACATAAACTTTGGAGACTTTAAATGAAGTCTCCAAATTGTAAGTGAAGTCTCCATGTTTCATGTGGAGTCTTTACATGAAGTCTCCACGTTGTATGCGGAGACTTCACATAAAGTCTCCTCATATTCTGGAGACTTCACGTGAAGTTTCCACGCACAATTTGGAGACTTCCTATTATACCTAGTTTATGTAGTTTATAAACAATAGATTAACACCATTACCCATAAACAGGAGGCTACAACCATCATCCATACACAAGAAATTAAAAACATCATCCATAAGCATGAGACTAAAACCATAAACCATAAACAAGAAATTAAAACCATCATCCATAAACAAGATACCAAAACCATCTTCTAGTGTCCATATCGTAATCATCTTGTACCATTCCAAGAAGTTCAGCATGCGTACAACCATCATCTACAAATAACATTCTCTCTCCTTTGCAAGTATCGACCTCAAGATGCCAATACAAGTCTTTCCTAACCCATTCTCCATAAACAACTGGTAAGTGAACCATTATCCTGCAAAACATATTATAACAATATTAGATCAAAAAAATTGGTAAAATATCGTTAATAATCAAGATAAATTAAGCTTACAATTACAATACACTCTGGAGAGTTCACATGAAGTCTCCATATTTATTGTGGAGACGTCACTTGAAGTCTCTGTATTTATTGTGGAGACGTCACTTGAGGTCTCAGTATTTTGAGTGGAGACTTCACATGAAGTCTCAAAAGCTAATAAGGAGACTTCACCCAAATTCTCCGGAGGTTATTTTTGTATTTGACTAAATGTTGACTTTTTAGAAGGAGACTTCACGTGAAGTCTCCTATTTTACAGGTCATTTCTGCAATAAAATGAAGTCTCCATATTAACGTTTCAAAATAGTTATATTCTCAAACCGGAGGAGACTGCACATGAAGTCTCCAAAAAATGAGTAGATTATATTTGCAATTGACTAAGTTTGACTTTAATGGAAGAAGTCTCGAGGTGAAGTCTCCGAGTAAGGAGACTTCATGTGAAGTCTCTAGAAAAAAGGGATGAGACTTCCTGAGGAAGTCTTCCTTATTTTTTTATTTTTTAATTAGTTGGGTAAAAAGCATTAGTAGGGTTCATTTCATAATTAAAAAAAGTGACTACACCTGAAGTCTCCTGCGCTTTTGGAGACATCAAGCGAAGTCTCCCGTAAGACACGGATTTCTAGAAATATTGAGTCAAATAATTTAAAGGTTGGTCAACTTCAAAAATAACCCCTTCAATATTCGGAGACTTCATGTGAAGTCTCCACAATACGCGGAGACTTCATGTGAAGTCAATATTTTAGCCAATTTCAAAAGTAACTCGTTTTTTGGAGACTTCATGTGAAGTCTCCACGAACCATTTTTTTCTCAAACACGAATTTGGAGACTTCACGTGAAGTCTCCTGTTTAGATTTTTAAATAAGTCAATTGCAAAACTAACCTCTCTGTTGACTTGGAGACTTCACATGAAGTCTCCTCTCCGTAACTTTTTCGAACTTTTCATATCTTTAAATGATTTAACTTAGTGATGATATATACCTTTTTTAGATGCCCACAATTTCGAAATGTAGCTTCGAATTGTGTAATTGTAGCTTCAAAACTAACGAAAACCAACGTTTCAAGATTTTTGAAAAGTTAAAATGAAAATTTGAGAGATTTATGGATAGAAATTGAGAGAGAATGAGAGATAATGTGGTTGAAAATTGTTTACAAGTAAGTACAATCCGAAAAAGTAAGATCCATAAGCATTTACTAGCTTAAATTTGGTTGGTAATGGTTCTTGGTAGAATTGAAGAAGATGGTATTTTAGTAAATATGTGAAGTTGGATATGTATATTGGTAATTTTAGGTAGGGATATATGTTAAACAAAAAAAATAAAATAAAAAATAATGGCATTTTCGAAATTATCTAAAGAACTAAGGGTATTTTGAGGTACTTGAGAAGAGAGAAAATGATATGTTATATTTGCAATTAACTTAAGTCAAATGATTATTTTTGCAAGTAACCATTAGTTTTATTACATCATGTTTGTTTATAATTACATCTTGGAATCAACATATAAATATACTTACTATTTTATTTTTAATTAAATATAAAATTAAAGAGACTTCACGTGAAGTGTCCTCCTGGAAATAGTAGACTTCAAGTGAAGTCTTTTCAGAGTAGACTTCACGTGAAGTCTCTGTAATCTGTGAAGGGTATATATATAATTTTGTTATCTGTTTTTTTGTATACTCATTAAAGGTAAAATTATAATTTTTTAATTCATGTAATTTAATTTTGGAGAAAAAAACAAAAAAAAAATATATTTCTGAATTCAAAATCAAAATTTGGTATATTTTTATCATTTTTCCTAAAAAATAACACATATTTTTTGTGCTATCAAAACCCCACATGACAAAATAATAAAAAATAGTTTATATGTAAATAATATATCAAAAAAAACATGGCATGGTTATTATATTAATGAGACAATGAGTTCTTCTACAGAGATTCAGAATTGATTTTGTTTAAAGTAATCTTATTTGTCACTGAAAAACTGGCTTTTTATATGGGAGTTATAAATCATAAAAGTAAGTAAACGAATTAATAACATACTATAGATTAAGATTGAAGATATCTCCATGGGCTTTTAGGGTGTATTACAATTAATCACAGATTTAAATAATCAATGCGAAGACAGATCACACCAACTCAACTCAAATCTTCTTGAATATATATATATATATATATATACATACCTATAGAGAGAGAGACATTCCTTCGTGTAACGCACAAGCACGAGATATAGAGAGAGAGAGAGAGAGAGAGAGAGAGAGAGAGAGAGAGAGAGAG
>OVBA01002466.1:0-34182 GCA_900406435.1 Lepidium aucheri | reverse complement strand
ATCGATCATCCATACCGAAGAAGCACATCACTGTTTACGAAAAATAAGAAAGTGATGTATGGTCCACCTCCAGAACCAGATGGTTATTCGATATTAAACCAACTTAGAGATTTTGGAGCAGAGCGAACTACAGATTGCGGTGGTTGTGGTCATAGTCCTCTCAAAGGTGTTGGGAAGTATCACAACTGGCACAAGAAAAGTATATTTTGGGATTTACCGTATTGGAAAAATCACAAGCTTCGTCATTGTCTTGACGTCATGCACATTGAAAAAAATATTTTTGAGAATTTTATCAACACAGTCCTAAATGTGTAGGGAAAAACGAAAGACAATCTGAAGTCAAGATTAGACTTACCCGAAATTTGTGACAGAAAATCTCTTCACATACGAGGGAACAACAAAGTTGGACCTATTCCAGTATTTCGCTTGGATGCTGAAAAAAAGGTCAAACAATTCTTGCGTTTTACATTATTGGTAGATAATTGTTCATTTTTATAATTTATATTAGCGTTTTGTTTAATAGGAGGTATTTTTCGACTGGATAAAACACAAAGTACAATTCCCAGACGGATATGCATTAAATCTGCGCAATTGTGTTGACAGCTCAGAAGGGAAATTCACTGGGATGAAAAGTCATGACTGCCATGTTGTTATGCAACGATTATTTCCTTTTGCGTTCACTTATCTTTTACCTCGAAATGTTCATGAAGCGATAGAAGGTAAATTTTATATTACCTTTTACCAACTCAATTCTATTATATTCTAAGATTCTAAACTTTTTACATTTTCATAACAAACACAGGGATTGAGGCTTTCCTTCGTGATTTATGTGCACGAACTCTAACCGAAGACGGAATTAGGAACTTAAATGAGAAAATTCCAGTAATCTTGTGTAACCTTGAAAAGATATTTCCTCCATCGTTCTTTGACGTTATGGAACATCTACCTATCCATCTACCACGCGAAGCAGGTAATTTAGTTGTGTTACCCTCCAATAGATAAATTTAATATAATTAAATAACTTGATGGATCTCAACCTTTGATATAGAGCTAGGTGGGCCAGTTCAATATCGCTGGATGTATCCGTTCGAATGGTATATGTTCCATCTAAAGAAAAAAGTAAAAAACCTTAGCAGGGTAGAGGGTTCCATTGTTGCACAAAGCATAAATGAAGAAATGGCAAACTTCTCCTCACTGTACTTCAATCCTCAAGTACAAACTAAGCGTCGCAGACCACCTCGCCATGATGATGGTGGCGAACGCCCTGTTTACCCAGTGTATGCTCCTGATACATTTTCCCAAATCAGAAGATTAAGTGGTAAATTGAACCAACGGAAATTGAGTGAAGTAGAGATAAAACATATGCACATGTATATTGCTAATAACTGCGAAGAGATTGGAGAACTAGAGCGGTGAGTTATTGCTATCACACTTCTTATATATCATATGTTTTTAAATACCTCACATTTAATAATCAACTATGTTTTTATTTGTTACTCTTAGGCTCTACATGGCACAAATTCGCTCTGCTTATCCACAATGCTCTGAGGAAGAACTATATGGTATCAAAGATAACGAGTTCACTGATTGGCTACATCATTATGTAAGTTGTCCAAAATTAATAATTTATTTGTTTACACGATTTGTAATTCCGCAAGACACATGTTTAACTAAACTCGAATGTAGGTGATAAAGTCATCTTCACTTGGCCAAACCTTTCCGACATGGTTAACCGAGTTTGTCATGGGACCTATAGCAGTCGCGAATTCATATCCAATGTTTTGCACTCGTGGTTATACATTCAAAATTCTTCGAGAAGGTACACGGAGGCCGACTTCTGATTATGGGATTTCATCTACATATGATGACACAATATATTACGGTGTGTTACGAGAAATATTAGAAGTGCGGTACCCGGGACTTCTGAACCTGAAGTGCATTGTTTTCTACTGTGACTGGTACGACCCTAATTTAGGAACCGGATGCTACATTGATGAGTTTGGTGTGACGTCTATCAACTCAAGACGCAAGCTGGAGAAATTTGATCCTTTCATACTTGCGTCACAGGCGGACCAAGTTTGTTATCTTCCATATCTACAGGTTTCGAATAGAACAAATGGGTGGATTACAGTTGCATCCGTAAACCCACAAGGAAGTCTAAATGGAACTACAGAACTTGACGCTATGCAGCAAGCTACACCTCGCACTATTGGATCACTTGAGATTTCGCTCGGAGTTAATCTCTGTGTAGATATGACCCAACAATTGGACGCCACAGTGTGTGATGACTCTGACGAAGAAATAGGAGAGTTTAATGATAACACACACACGAGTTCCGATGAAGATTCTAACGATATTGGATCCGAATAAAACTACTTATTTGTATAATTAATAAGAAGATGTCCTTTAAAATTTAGAAAAACTTGTATGCTATGTTGAATTATTATATCTTATGTGTTTGAAAAAAAAACCGGTCAGAAACGGTCACTATATTGTGACCGAAACCGACCGATAAAAGCGGAAAATAGCCCGCCCAAATTTTTACCACCTGATTACTTAACCCAATGCGATTTTGACATGTGTTCCTTTTATTTTGTGACCGGTTAGGTCGGTCAGAAATTGTAACAATTATAAAAAACCACTTCTTCTCCGTTTCCAGACACGCGAGAAGAAGAATCTAGAAAGCGGCCGTTCAAAGCCCTTATACGGTGATTCCACGATGATTTCACGGTGATTTTCTGGCGATTACACACTAAATCCACCGCCTTCTTAGTCATTGGCCCTTATTCCCTCTAGTCATGTAAGTTTCTTCAAATTTTCTCAAATTTATTTTTCTTCTTAGTTGATTTGGATGAAATTTCTGGGATTACAAGTTTAGAGTACCCAGATTAAGAGTTTAGGAACCTCCTATTAGATTTATATGTCATGATTATGCTTGCATATATATTTGAGTCTGATTTTGCATCGATGTATTTATTGTGGTTGTGTTGATTTTGGATCGATGTGTTAATGTGGACGTCTTAATTTTGAGATGTTGATTACAAAGTTTAATTTGGTAGTCTTCTACCATGAACCAGAGTTTTTTTTTGATCATCGACCCATTCAAACGCATGGTTGTGTTGTGTCTCAAACGAATTGGTATGATTTTGTTGTGTTGTGTTTGGTTGTGTTGTGTCTCAAACGAATTGGTTGTGTTAATTTTAGAGTTTGGTTGTGCTGTGATTTCAGAGATTGGTTGTGTTGTGTCTCAAACGATTTTGAGATCATGATCTGTTGGCCTCAAACGAATGTGAGGAAATAATTCCCATGTTTTCAACCGACCAAATCAAGCACATATAATTTCATATTATAAATTATGCAATAACGTTGTTTAGGAATTAAGGTACAAAATAGTTTTGTTAATATACGTTGGATATTTGTATAATACAACCAAAAAGTAGATTACAGAAGTTGGTTTTGTTCTTATCTCTTCAAATAATTTGTTTGCCTTATATGTGTCTTTTTTCTGTCCTGTAATATTTTTGTCTTATTTAATTAAAACAGTTAATGCTTAATGATTTGTAATATTATGAATACTGATTTGTAATGTTATGCGATCATCTTTGACATATATTTATTGTTTTAATGTTATGTAGGGCGAGTTATGCGGGGTTTCAGAGTTATCAAAGACAAAGTATACATGGCTTAGACTCAGAAACAACGCAGAGTCCTAGTCCGAGCCCTCGATCTTCTATAGAGTCCCAGGAACAGGGAACAGTTTCTCATCTTACCATCGAGCAGCTTTTATCAGCACGACCACGTCTAGATCTACCGATGTTGGATCCATTTGACCCAGATGGCGATTGTTGGTAAGTACTATTAATCATGTAAATTTGATTAAATTATTATTTGATCTAATTTTGGCTTTTTTGTAGGTTTCGGTTAGAGGGTGCGATTACAAAATCAATTCAGGAGATGGTACGCCATCACGTCTCACATTTTTATCCGACATACAATGCTTTTCCTCGGGAACTTAAGGAGAGTTGGCTTAAGCAATTCACAGTAATGTTATTAATAAAACACTTATTTTTTTGTAAACATTTACATTGTAAATCGTTAAGTTGTATTTTGTTTTTTGCAGCAAGATTTTAACTGGAAAGTTGAGCATACTCCGTTAATTAGAAAAGAATTTGATAAACAGTGCCGGAGAAGCTACTCACAACATGTCTACAGTTGGAAGCGATGCTAGAAAAAGTACGATGGTAAGAAGATTCCGTCACATTGCCGAAAAGAGCAATTCGAGGAGTTTATCCCATATTGGCAACAAGAGGACACCAATGCGATTGCAGATAGGAACAAAATCAACTGAATGAGTGATCGAGATGGATTAGGCATCGCAACACACAACAATGGCGCCCAGACTTATGAGAAGCGTTCTCGCATTATGGTATGTTTTTACTTTATAAATACATTTATTTAGTATAAATAATTTTAAAATTTTATATTCTTTCGTAGAAAAAAAATCGGGCAAGAAACCTAGTCTTCTAGACCTTATGGAAGACACCCATACAAACAAGAAAACTGGGGAAATAAAAGATAAAAAAGTTCTTGGTGTCCTCCAGTCAGTACGAGAGAAGACCGCGGAAATTATATCTCAGCGCACTCAAGACGGTGAAGGCGAGCCTTCGGAGCTCTCTCAAACAGAAATTAACCATATCGTGATCGAGGTATTACAAACATACTATCATTTTCATTCTTATTTCTACTTAGCAAAATTTTTAACTTTTGTCATTGTTTATCAGTTGACTCCTCGAACTAAAGGTCGTCCATTCGGGCTCGGCAATCTTGTTACACCTGAGGGAGTTTCGTCACGTCTTTGACCAAGCCAGTTATCGCAACCAGAACGAGAGGAGCTCGTTCATCTTCGGACAAAAACCGAGAACTTGGAGCGTCAGCAACAAGAATCCGACGAAAGATTTCGAGAATATCAAGAGCAGCAGAAGGCCCAGACAGATGATCTTATGAGGCAATTAGCACAATTCAAGTCGTTTTTTGATAATTTTTCTGGAGCTTTTGGAAACTCGGGAGCGGGTACTTCTGCTACTCCAGGAAACAACTAAATTATGTTTTTAATTTTCAAATTCTTTTTTGTAAAAAATATTTTAATTATAATTTTAAATATTAATCAGTATTTATATTTTGAAAAATGTAATTATAATTTTACAAATTAATTTTTGAATTTATTTATATTATTCAAAAATATAATTTAATTAAAAAAAATTCTAAAACTGGTCAATAGCGGTCACAAAATACTGATCAGATAACCCGTCACAAAATATTGACCACAAAACCCGTCAATAAATACCGATCGCAATATCGGTCAATAAATACCAACCACTACGCCCGTCAATATATACTGACCATAAAACCCGTCAATAAATACCCACCGCATGACCCGTCAATTAATATTGACCGTGGAACCGGTCAATAAATACTAACCGCTTTTCCGTCAATAAATACTGACCGGTTTTGTAGCGGTCACAAAATTCTGACCGTTATTGACCGGTTTTGGATTTCTGACCACTTCAAACTGACCACCCAAATCTGGTCAATAGCGATCAGAATTTGGTGTTTTGTAACCGTTTTTGACCGATTTGACGGTTAGAATCCGGCCTGTTTTCTTGTAGTGAACTGATGAAATTATCTCGTCCTCTTTAAGAGTCTTTATCACCAAAAACCTTGGTATGTCTTCAAATAAATTTCGAAAATAAATAAAATTAGATAAAAGTTAATTGACAGATGACAATGGCATGCATATTATATTCTACGGATAATTATACATACGCGAACAATATTACTAGTTTTTAGTCTAGTGGTTGAAGTAAGTTCACAATAGGTAGACGCATATGTATTATCAGGAATCGAGTCCTACTATCTACGAGATTTATGTAGAAATTTGGCTAATGGACCGGTCATTGTGGTCCAATATTATTATTACCGTTAACAAAAAAAAAAGTATCTTAGTAAAAAATATCTATACACTAATACTTTCATAGAACACTACAATATTCAACTCCTAAAATAGGTTTTGTGATTATTTAATTAAATGTTATAGTTCCCCAATTATTCCTTTATGGAGATTATGCTGCTGTAGTAAACAAAACATAACATTCATGTTCAATTTAAGAATCTAAGATTTTGTGAGTAAAAACACGTATATTAAGAAACTTAAATTTTATCATTGAATATTTATTGAATACTTTAGTTTAATAAATTTGATGAATCATATAATATATTACAGAATATTAATACTTTACCCCTTTCAAAATATAAGATGTTTTGGGATTTTTATGCAGTTTAAAAAACATATTAATAATAAATAAAACAATTATTTTGTTAAAATTCTTGCACTAAAAATAAAAAAAACTATTGAAGTCCACGAGTACAATACTTAAATATAAAGGAAACTAGATTCTTAGGGCATTTCGAACAAGAAACCTCAAAATGAAGTTTTGAAAGGAGTTAATTTCAACCATGATCTTCAACAAAATCCTTAAAACTATCCATAATATACACTATAATCCTTAACATTGCTAAAATTTTCAAAAATGATAAAACTTCATAAATAAATATGAAACATACATAAAAATATAGCATACACAATACTACATATGAATATATAAAGTTACATGATAATTAACTATAATTAAAAACTACATTTAATATAATAACAAACAAACTAACTAAAATTATAAAGTTACAAATATATTTTGTTTGATGCATTTATTGCAGTGAAAGATAAATTAAAAAGTAGAGGTATAGATTGTGACCAATCTTGTGTTAGATGTGGTTGTGATGGCAAGTCAAAAAGTTATGTATTATTTAAATGTCCATCAGCTCTTCAAATATTTTATCTAATATCCCATCAGCTATTAATAAATTCTCACGTCCTTTAGTCTGGTTTAATATTGATTATTTATTTTGGCAATTATTGAATCAAATTGATAATTTGGTATTCTCCTGGATATTATTGTATATTTGGAAGGCGATAAATAATAAGCTATTTTCAAATATTGATAAAGGACTCTTTTAACAAACTAAATTGGATGCAATTGAATGGGCTATCACTAATAAGAAAGACAAGCTACACTCAATGTTGATCTAGTGGACTCATGTCAGTGCTAACCTGAGGTGTCTTGATCATCTGTGGCCAATCCAATTTTCACTGGCTATCAGTGCTTTGTGGATGGAGCTTGGCGAGCATCAGAATTTTTCTCTAGCATTGATTGGATTTGTTTCGCAGATTATTTGGAATGTGCTTGTGAGGGGTGAAGTTAATCTCGAGGAGCTTATCAGCCTTGCATTCCGAAGTTGAAGTAGTCTTATGGGCAATACATTGCCTTCTTTCTCTTGATATCTTCGAGGTTGAGCTACTGACGGATAGTACTGAAGTTCTAAACATGGTGTCAAATCCTGAATACTGGTCCGCCTTCTCTTCCATTTTAGAAGAGTTCTTGAGATTGAAAACTTTTTTCCTGCTATTTCTCTCTTCATGTGATCCCTAATTCTTGAACCATAAAACAATTTCTTTGCTCATAGTTTTAGAAGATAAACTTGTGGTTTCAGTCTTTTTTTAATTCTTGTGGTTCCCCTCGTTCTTTAATAAAAGTTTAAGTTGACAAAAAAAATCATTCCCTAAAATCTGTTTTTAATGTATTACTTTCAATAGAGAGAATGAATTCATGATGTTTGAGTCATTAGCTGGATAATTTTAACTGTTTGACTAGAAAAACAGAGTAAAATTTTGTTT
Source organism: Lepidium aucheri (assembly GCA_900406435.1). Classification (NCBI taxonomy): domain Eukaryota; kingdom Viridiplantae; phylum Streptophyta; class Magnoliopsida; order Brassicales; family Brassicaceae; genus Lepidium; species Lepidium aucheri. The sequence continues at coordinate 26,393 of OVBA01002466.1, read as the reverse complement.
GTTTTTATTAGGTATTTTACATATTTCTATTGAAATTATGTTGTCTCTTATATGCTTGGTAGAATTTTATAAATTTAAAATATAACATAATTTGATTGATAAGAATTAAAGTTTACAAATCTGTATATTTTTTGAAGAAAAAAGTAGTGTGTTTTGAAAACAGAGGTAGTATGACAAACCCAACATTGGACATTAATAGACATTTAATTAAATTTCGACATGACATGATTGCAAAGTGATCTTATAAAGGAACCTATTTGTTGATAGACAGATGGGATGGACCTGGCCTTTTCATAATGTTTAGAGAACTGGATTCAACAATTCTAAAACTTTCTCAATAAAACAATGAAATCTTAAGCTAATATTGATTTTCTCTCTTTTGGGCTAAGCAACGAGAAACCACTTGCCATAAGTGAAATTGCAAATTCAAGCCTGAACATAAATTCTTCATCGCTTCTTATCCAGAATATATATATATATATATATATATCTAATATCTGTAATGCAAACAAATATATTGCCTTTGTGTTCAGCTTCAGTGAAGCACTTTGGCACCTTATTTTGGAAAGGATGCGGATAAATTTCCACAGGTTTCACTCCTGGGGCACTTTTATGCAGCGCGCTTCCACAACAACTACTTCAACTCATATTTTACTTAGAAGGTTAGTTAGCCAAGCTGCAGCGTATTTCCTATAGAGAGAAAAAAATGAGAATTTAGATGCTCAGTAATCGTTACCCCAGGAAATGATCTTTTGATGATTAGATAGATTAATCAAGGATTCAATCTTATCTAGAAGAAGCATGAAATGTCTCCTCAATTTACTGGTTGATTTGCTATCTAGATAGTTCTCAACTCTTTTGTATCAGTTTCTTTGTTTGTTTGTTTTTTTTTCTCCAAAGAAACTGTATATATTAAAGTTGTACGGTTTCCTTTTCAGTAATGAAATTCACATACATATCAAAAAAAATATTTGTTAAACATATATTTTTTAAAATGCAATTTTTCTATTTTAAATATGTTGATTACCAACTTTGAAGTTAGATCGATGAAAGACTATGAAAACTATACATGTTTTGAGATAGATTTTATAGAATTCTTTCGATGCTACAATAATCTGACGAGTGACTAGATGTTTTTCAATCTTACTTCATAAGATTGATGTGAGATTTTCCATAAATTCTTATTTTCTTGCATTTTATTCTCGTGAAATTGAAAGACTTATTGGTTAACTTGTTCCTCACTATCTCGTTTTTTTAGATACTACTTATGTTATATTATAGTATCATTTTTAAATATATGGTTTATTGCTTTTTTATTTTTTCCAGTTATTTTGTCTTTATTTGACAAAATTTGATGTTTTTTTTTAATTATATGGATAAATCATAAACTTCAAAACCTATCCATTAAAAACAACCAGATATCCTTCTTCACTATTATTTGGTAGATTAAAAAAATAAATTTGAAAGTGAGTTTTAGATGATAGATAAAGACTTGTTGATCTAATTGTAGACAAAAAAATGATTATATCTATTAAATTACTATTGTATTGTAGTTATTTAAATTATATAGTTGTACAAATTAATATGTATAGTTACTATTACATAAAACACGTCTATTTTTTAAAAAAATCAGTACAACCAAAAAAGATTTCCAAATCTGCACGCACTTTGAGCTTTGAATTAAAAAACATAGACACAGACAACCAATGCAACAATTTTAATTATGTCTAAAAGTTCGGAAACCATAGGATACTCGTTGACTATAATAGTTTTTTTTTTTATGTATATTAGAATGTGTGCGCATTAATGCTATTACCGCATGACAGGATTCATTACTCTAGTGAAAACTTATATTTATAGGGACCTTATTTATAAAGTGTATTAAAAGTCCGTACCATGAAAGCCGCATATGAAGCTGTTGTCTTTTACAGATCTTCATTAACCTTTTCCAAAACTACTTTAAATCTCCACTGCATGACTAACAGTTTACAATTAGTATTAAATCTTAACAATAGTACTTTACAATTATTTTACATGAAAGATCTTGTACTATATATTGAGAAATTTGGGCTACTATACAAATCTAAACCTGATATATTAAGTATATGCCATGCCTACAAAATCAAAACAATGGCTATAATACCATCTTTTGGCAAAACACAATCTTAAATGCCATTTTCATTTTTTCATTTTCTTTATCAATTTTTTATATTAGAAACTGTTAAAAGACAAAAAAAGTAGGAGTTTCATTTATTTACAATTCAACCATACCCGTCCAAATCCGACCCAATTAAAACCCGCCCAAATTAAAATCCACCCAAATTAAAATCCGGCCCACATAAAATCCGCCCAATTAAATCCGATCCATTAAACCGATCCGCCCAAATTAAAAACCCTAATGTGAGATCCAAACTGAGATCCAAACTTAAGTTTTGAGAACTCAATTTTCGTGGCCTATAAGCCCAATAAGAGAAGAATTTGACTTTGAGAAAATCAATTGAGAAAAATAAGGAAAGTTTGAGATTTGTAAAATCCTAATGTGTTCTCCATTATAAACCTCATTACCCAGCGCCGATTCAACTTTTTTACCTTCTTCCATCTGCAAACTCGAGCGTCCAATTTACGGTTAGTATTACTCAATTTCGTAGAGCCAATTACTCAAGCTTAAAACTGGTAAAGAATCTAGTCCGAGCAGTTTACTTTTGAGGCCCATAACTTTTGATTTACTCATCTGTTAATCGTGTTTGTCATATGTGTGGAAAGAGCTTCCTCTAACGAAGCTGTAGCCGCAAGAATTTTGTAAATCGGAGCTTTATTGAGGAAGTTATGATCAATCTGAGGTAAGACGTCGAAATTGTTTGCTGTTTCAAAAACGTGTCTGTTTTGCTTACTTTCGGGATTCATAACTAATCGGTCCCTGAGCCTATGATCATGATCTTTATAGGGTTGGAAAGATCTATCTTTCAAGAGTTTTTAGATAAAAACAGATTTGTGATCGGAGTTATATTTTGGAAGATACTATCAGAATAATGTGAGGTGTCAAATCAGTTTTTTGCTTCAGACTAAGAGAAATCTGAGTTTAAGTTCTATAGCTGTGTTCGACTTGGCATATTTAGGGTCGCTTACTGTTAACATCTGAGAAAGAAGAGCTAGAAACTTGTTGGATTTGGATAGGGGATAACGTGACCATCAGACGTTCAGATCAAGGTAAGATCTGTTTAGAAATCGCGTGGCTTGTCCCGCAAGTAACCATTGTTGATCTGGAAATTAGAATCCTATTTTTTGTCTGTTGCTTGTGCACGAAGGCAACTGCTGGGTTTTGAGTTTTGGCCTATTTTGCTGTGTTTTCGATATGTGCACCGGCCAATCAAGGTGAGCACGTGATTTGCGAGTCTTTTAGGTTCAGTTTAATTTTGGCAAGTTTATTTTAATATTATATATGTTAATAAATATTAATATATATTATATATTTAATAATAACATATTAGGAATTTTGTGATTGTTTGAAATAGGATAGTTGTTTGAATTATTATATATAAATATATTAATTTTGGTGTTGTTCTATCTTGTGAGAGATGGAATATTGTTTGCGTAGTTGAAAATTAGAAAAGTATTTAAAAGCTGTAAAGGAAAGTCTCTTAAAGGGTTGCCATGGAATGTATCAAGCTACGGGCTGTCGCTTCCATGAATAGAGCACTGACATGGAATGTATCGAGCTACAGGCTGTCACTTCCATGGAGAGATTGCTAACATGGAATGTATCGAGCTACGGGTTGTCGCTTCCATGATTAGATGTTTGTTATGGAATGTATCGAGCTACGGGCTGTCGCTTCCATAACAAATAAATTGATGAATTGTAGTGGCTCTGAAGCCAACTAAAGGATAATTAAGTTGTTGTATGAAGTTGGTTGCTATAGTGAATCTCACATGTTTGGTACAACTTGTTGAAAAACACAAGTTGTATATGCTTGCTTTCTATGTATAAGATAGATTTGCTTTAATTAGGGTAGAGCTTTAAGCCTCAGCGGGGAGAAGTGATCTCTTCACTCAGTAATTCATTACTCACCCCTCTTTATTTTTTCTTTTTCAGGAATTTTGAACAAGATTTTTGATGTCCATCGATTTTTCACACAATGTATTTTTGGTAAGGCCAAGGAATAACACCTTGTCTCCCAAGATTAGGAGCGGGGTGTTACAATTGGTATCAGAGCCAGGTTAAGACCACTCTGGTTTTGACTCGGACGGTCAATGTTTTCAAATGGTTTTTCTAATGATTTGTTGGTTTTAATAGTTACATTTTAAAATTTTTTTAAAAATGGATGGAAAGTATTTTATTTATATAAAAAAGGATTTAGAATGAAAAAGAAAATCATTTTAATAATTTTGGAAAAAAAAGTTGTTTAAAGATTTAGGAAAAAAGAGAGAAAATCTTTTATTTATAAAAAAGAAGGGATTTAAAAAGAGATAAAAATGTTTATGCATAAAAAAAGTTTTAACATTAAAAAAATAGAAAATAAAAATGAAGAGGGAAATTTCGAATTTATTTTCCTTGTTTTTGGTTGTTCTCTTAGTCGCTTCTGAGGAGTGATAAATGTTTGGGTCAGAAAAGTTGTTGGACTTTGCGAGTCACCAAGATTCGAGAATTGCTTTTTCAGAGTTGTTTGAGCGTTGCTATTTTGAATGTCCAAACGAGCTTTGTTTCTCAAAGTTATGTGTTGCATTGTTGACTGAAAATGGCATCAAGGAGACGACGATCACTTGCAGCAGCAGCATCACTACCATCTAATGTGGCTACTCGTGAGGAGTTACTTGAACTTCAGAATCTTGTGCATGAGCTGGTTAATCGGGCTGCACCACCACCACCACCACCTCATGCTCCAGCTCAGGGCCCATTTCAAGAGCAGCCACCGCTTGTAGCTGCTGTAGCGAGGCAGCACCACCCACCTCTGCCACCTACGGGAATACTGCCACCAGAACTTGGACTCTCGTATTGGGATACGATGAGGCTCATGAGGGATATGGGCATATTTTAATGGTGGAACCGATCCAGTTTGGGCTAATGATTGGCGCCGTTTGTTGGAGAGGAACTTTGATTCTGCCAGATGTCTAGTGGAGTTCAGACAAGAGCTGGCAGTTCACTACCTACGTGGAGATGCATGCATTTGGTGGGAGAATGTGAAGAGGAGCATGCCTGAAGGTTATGTGATTACCTGAGCTGAATTTCTGGATGAGTTCAACAGGAAGTACTTTCCACCAGAAGTGATGGATCAGATGGATAATGACTTTCTGGAGCTTTGTCAGAGTACGAAGACGGTTAGGAAGTATGAGCAGCAGTTCAGTCGCCTTAGGAGGTTCAATGTCAGAGACAGAACTGAGTATGATGTGGTTTGTAGGTTCAAGAGAGGGCTACATGCTAGCATTTGTAACCTTTGCCCTGTCCGGGATTGTGCTAATATGGTTGAGATCGTGGAGATGGCTGCATCAAAGGAGAAAGGACTTGAGGAGAAGCAAGCGACCACATGCGTACCCAGTCGAAAGCTGCAAGAGGTTATGAGCCTCAAAATTTTCCTTGAGATAATAAGAGCTTGGAACCTAGCCAGGCTCGGCCGTTATGTGCTACTTGTGGAAAAAATCATGACGGAAGTTGTTGGAGGGACATAATAAAATGTTTCCGGTGTGGACAACCAGGTCATACCAGAGAGGATTGTCCAGCAAGGGATAACTGCATGAGGTGTGGACATCCAAGACATTATGTGCGAGATTGCACAGCACAAATGCCAGTGAAGCAGCAAGGAATGCAAAATGAAGGAAACTTGCAACCACCTCCGAAAAGGCAAGCAATTAAATTACGTGTGTATGTAGTTGCAGAGCATGTTAATGCAGAGCAAGATGCCACATACACAATTAGTGTTTCAACCAATGAATAAGTTTGAGTTTAAGCTCACTGCATTGATTTCTGTTTTAACATTTTAAGAATAATGATAATAGTTTGTTTGTTTGGGATAGTAGTTTCTTTGGAGTTATATCCGTTTGAGATTTTAAAACATTGAGTTTTGCTGTATTTAATAAAGTCGATGTGGTATTTTCTATTTGATTATGTAAAGGACAACTGAATCATGTAAGACATATGTAAACTATAGAGTCCAAAAGCTCTTTAAAGACATAAGTGCAGTTTAACCCGTAATGTTGAATTTGTTGAGTTAAGCTTGAATATAGTAACTTGGTGAGCAAGTTACTTTATAGATAAGATTGAGTTTGTTAGGTTTAAGAGTTATCTAAATTCTACTTTTCCTTATTGTGATAGAGAAACTTTATCTTGTCTATAAATAGGGAGATACCAAAGTGTGGTATAACCAAAGAGTAAGAGATTTGTGACCTTTAGTTTTTGAGAAAGTTTTCTAAAGCAATAAAGAGAGAGTCTTTATTAAACTTGAGTTCATAGATTTTGATTACTTTGTTCTTCAATTGGTATCAGAGCAAAGGTTTAAAGGGGCATCATCGAATTAAGAGATGGATCACGAGAAGATCATGGCAGACAATTCGTTGGTTCTGGTGAAAAAAGAAGGAGGAGGAGCTTCTTCTATTCAATGTCAGATGTTAAATTCAACAAACTACACCGTATGGGCTATGAGGATGAAGGTGTGTCTCAAAATCTCCAAAGTATGGGAGACCGTCGAGAATGGTACAAGCGATGGAGAAAAGAACAACTTAGCTATGGGGTTATTGTTTCAATCAATACCAGAGTCGTTAATCTTACAAGTTGGTGAGTTATACACGGGTAAGGAGATATGGGAGGCCATCAAAACTAGACATATGGGAGCTGAAAGAGTTAGGGAAGCTAGGTTGCAAACCCTAAACGCAGAATTTGATCGTCTAAAGATGAAAGAATCCGAGAATATTGATAGGTTCGTTGGAAAGCTATCGGAAATATCTTCTAAATCCTCATCTCTAGGAGCAATCATCGAAGAATCGAATCTAGTAAAGAAATTTTTAAAAAGTCTTCCGCGAAAGAAGTACATTCACATAGTAGCATTTCTTGAGCAAACCCTAGATCTTAATAAAACAACTTTGAAGATATCATAGGCCAAATAAAGGCTTATGAGGAGCAAATCTTTGAAGAAGAAGAAGAAGCACAAGAAGATCAAACTAAGTTAATGTATACAAATTCGGAGGCTCAAAGTAGGAGCAATGATGGAGGTTCTAGAGGAAGAGGATGTGGTGGTCGATCAAATTCTAGAGGAAGAGGCCAAGGAAGAGGTAATGGAGATCGAGATATGTCCAAAGTTATGTGCTATCGATGTGACAAACTTGGACATTATGCCTCAAGTTGTCCAGACCGCCTACTAAAATTGCAAGAAGCTCAAGAAGAAAGTGTCAATGGAGACACACAAGATGCGGATGATCTTCTAATGCATGAGGTTGTGTTTTTAAATGAAGAAAAGTGCATACCAAGCAAATTTGAGACAAACAATGGAGAGAACACTTGGTATCTTGATAATGGAGCTAGCAACCACATGACCGGTGATAGGAGATATTTCATGAAACTAAACGAAGGTATCACAGGAAATGTTAGATTTGGTGATGATTTTCGGATTTATATAAAAGGAAAAGGGTTGATTTCCTTTTTGGATAGAAACGGAGAAACAAAGATAATAACTAATGTTTACTATATTCCGGGTTTGAAGAGTAATATCATTAGTCTTGGATAAGCAACCAAATCGGAATGTGACGTTAGAATGAAAGGAGAATACTTGACAATGCATGATCAAGATGGAAAGCTAATTGTCAAGTCCAACAGATCACAAAACCGACTTTATAAGGTTAAGATGGAGATTAAGGAACCACGAGTATACTTATCCGAGATTGATGATGCAAGTAAGTGGCATGCGAGATTGGGACACATCAACACTGAATCTATGATAAACATGATCAACAAGGAGCTTGTAAAAGGACTACCACGAGTAAAAGTCGAGAAAAAGGTTTGTGGATCATGCTTACTAGGGTAACAAACTAGACAAGTGTTTCCAAAAGCCACTTCTTATCGAGCGGATAAGGTTTTTGAGTTTGTTCATGGGGATCTTTGTGGGCCAATAACACCAAAGACAGCAGCTGGAAATCGATATACATATATTTGTTCTTGTAGATGATCACTCTAGGTACATGTGGTCGATTTAGATTAAGGAGAAAAGTGAGAGTTTTGGAAAATTCAAGAAGTTTAAGGATATTATCGAAAAGGAGACTAAAGAAAGGCTACGGGTGTTTCGAACTGATAGAGGAAGTGAATTCTTATCCAAAGAATTTGGTTCATATTGTGAGAATATGGGAATCAAAAGGCAACTTACGGCACCATATACTCCACAACAAAACGAAGTGGTAGAAAGAAGAAACCGAACATTGATGGAGATGTCTAGAAGCATAATGAAGCATATGCGATTGCCTAATTGTCTTTGGGGAAAAGCAGTTCGACATTCAACTTATTTGCTAAACCGTATTGCAACGAGGGCTATTAAGGAACAAACCCCTTATGAGATCTTTCGAGGAAAGAAGCCAAACATCAGACACTTGCGAATATTTCGTTGTATTGGATATGCAAAAGTTGAGACACCATACTTGAAGAAGCTTGATGATAGATCACGAGTACTTGTTCATCTTGGCACCGAATCTGGTTCAAAAGCTTATCGCTTATTAGATCCAACAAACCAAAAGACTGTGGTGAGTAGGGATGTTGTTTTCGATGAATATAAAGGATGAAACTGGGATTTAGAAACACATAATCAAGAAGGGAGTTTCAATATTGTAGTTGGAGACACAAATAGTCACGAAAAACGTGACGTGGAGATCAAGGAACCCGATGAAACTTCTCGAGAAAGCAATAATAATCAAGAGGAATCGGCTGTTGATGAAGGGAATAATGAACATAAAGAGCAAGAAGAAGAAGAAACTACATCGAGTTTAAGGAAAACACAAAGGATAATCACAAAGCCGAAATATTTGGATGATTATGTCTTGCTTTCGGAGGAGGAAGGAGCAAGATTGCTTCTTTGTCTTGATGAGGAACCTAGAAACTTCCAAGAAGCTAAAGAGCTGAAAGTATGGGTTGATTCTTGTAAGGATGAAATCGAGTCCATCATAAAAAACAAAACTTGAACTCTAGTGGATCTTCCAAGTGGTGCAAAGGCAATTGGCTTAAAGTGGGTGTTTAAGATTAAGAGAAATTCAGATGGGAGTATCAACAAATACAAGTCTAGACTTGTAGCTAAAGGGTATGTTCAAAGACATGGAGTTGATTATGAAGAAGTCTTTGCACCGGTAGCAAGAATTGAAACAATTCGGTTACTAGTTAATCTTGCTTCATCAAATGGATGGGAGATTCATCATCTTGATGTGAAAACCGCCTTTCTTCATGGTGAGTTAAAAGAAACAGTTTTTGTTGCACAACCGAAAGGATTTGAAGTAGAGAGAAGTGAAGAGAAATTTTACAAACTCAACAAAGCCTTGTATGGTTTGAAGCAAGCACCAAGAGCTTGGAATAATAAGCTTAATCAAATCCTTAGAGAGCTCAACTTTGAAAAGTGTTCAAAGGAACCATCGGTCTATCAAAAGGTTTTGAAAACCAACAAATTACTTCTTCTAGCTGTCTACGTTGATGATCTATTTGTCACAGGGACAAACAAGAATATCATAGATGATTTCAAGCTTGATATGTCATCAAAATTTGAAATGAGTGACCTAGGAAGGTTAACATATTATCTCGGGATTGAAGTGAGTCAAACCGAAGGTGAAATAGTCTTGAATCAACAACATTATGCACTAAAGATACTCGAAGAAGCTGGTATGAGTGATTGCAATCCGGACTGAAATTGTCAAAATCCGAAGGAGAGAAAGAGATCGATGCCACATGTTTTAGGAAAATCATTGGGTGTCTTCGATATCTTCTTCATACAAGACCAAATTTGAGTTATTGTGTAGGGGTTTTGAGTCGTTATATGAAAAGCCCTAGAGAATCTCATGGTGCAGCCTTGAAGCAATGTTTACGCTACTTGAAAGGAACTACAACACTCGGACTTGTGTGTAAGAAGACCAAGAACCAAACACCTAGATTGGTTGGTTACAGTGATAGTAGTTACAATGTTAATCCGGATGATGGAAAAAGTACTACTGGACACATCTTTTACTTAGGAGGAAGTCTGATATATTGGTGTTCACAAAAGCAAGAAACGGTTGCACATTCATCATGTGAGGCTGAATTTATGGCAGGGACAGAGGCAGCAAGACAAGCAATTTGGCTTCAAGAATTGCTTAGTGAAATCACGAGATCATCGAGAGAAAAGGTTATCATTCGAATTGATAACCGATCGCCAATAGCACGAACAAAGAATCCGGTGTTCCATGGAAGAAGTAAACACATACATACAAGGTATTATTTCATAAGAGAGTGTGTTGAGAATGGGCAAATAGAAGTGGAACATGTTCCCGAAGACAAACAAAAGGCCGACATACTAACAAAGACACTCGGGAGAATCAAGTTCAAAGAGATGAGAGATCTCATTGGAATTCAAGATACTTCAAAAAATCGACTTCAAGCTTAAGGGGGAAAATGTTGACTTAAACTTGAATGTAGTAACTTGGTGAGCAAGTTACTTTATAGATAAGATTGAGTTTGTTAGGTTTAGGAGTTATCTAAATTCTAATTTTCCTTATTGTGATAGGGAAACTTTATCTTGTCTATAAATAGAGAGATACCAAAGTGTGGTATAACCAAAGAGTAGGAGATTTGTGAGCTTTAGTTTTTGAGTAAGTTTTCTAAAGCAATAAAGAGAGAGTCTTTACTAAACTTGAGTTCATAGATTTCAATTACTTTGTTCTTCAGAATTCGAAGGCGAATTCTCTTTAAGTGGGGGAAAATTGTGAGACCCAAACTGAGTTGCTTAAGTTTTGAGAACTCAATTTTCGTGACCCATAAGCCCAATAAGAGAAGAATTTGAGTTTGAGAAAATCCTGTTGAGAAAAATAAGGAAGGTTTGAGATTTGTAAAACCCTAGCGTGTTCTCCTTTATAAACCTCATTAGCCAGCGCCGATTCAACTTTTTACCTTCTCCCATCTGCAAACTCGAGCTTCCAATTTACGGTTAGTGTTCCTCAATTTCGTAGAGCTAATTACTCAAGCTTTAAACTGTTAAGGAATCCAGTCCGATCAGCTTAATTTCGAGGCCCATAACTTTTGATTTACTCATCTGTTAATCATGTTTGTCATATCTGTGGAAAAGCTTCCTCTCAAGAAGCCGTAACCGCAAGAAGTTTGTAAATAGGAGCTATATTGAGGAAGTTATGATCAATCTAAGGTAAGATGTCAAAACTGTTTTGTGTTTCAAAAACGTGTCCGTTTTGCTTACTTTCATGGTTCATAAGTAATCGGTCACTGAGCCTATGATCGTGATATTTATAGGGTTGGAAGGATCTATCTTTCAAGAGTTTTTAGATGAAAACGTTTTGGTGACTGGAGTTATATTTGGGAGTGATCAGAATAAAGTAAGGTGTCGAATCAGTTTTTTGCTTCAAACTAAGAGAAATCTGGGTTTTAGTTTTATAGCTGTGTTCGACTTGGCATCTTTAGGGTCGTTTACTGTTAACATCTGGGAAAGAAGAGCTAGGAACTTGTTGGATTTAGATATGAGACATATTCAGGAAGCCAACATGACCATCGGACGTTCTGATCAAGGTAAGATCTGTTTATAAATCGCATGGCTTGTCCCGCAAGTAACCACTGTTGATCTAAAAATAAGAACCCAATTTTTTGTCTGTTGCTTGTGCACGAAGGTAACTGCTGGGTTTTGAGTTTTGGCCTATTTTTGCTGCGTTTTTTGATCTGTGCACCGGTCAATCAAGGTGAGGACGTGATTTGCGAGTCTTTTAGCTTCAGTTTAATTTTGGCAAGTTTATTTTAATATTATATATAATAATAAATATAAATATATATTATATATTTAATAAATAATATATTAGAAATTTTGTGATAGTTTGAAATAGGATAGTTGCTTGAGTTATTATATATAAATATATTAATTTTGGTGTTGTTCTATCTTGTGAGAGATGGAATATTGTTTGCATAGTTGAAAGTTAGAAAAGTATTTAAAGATGTAAAGGAAAGTTTCTTAAAAGATTGACATGGAATGTATCAAGCTACAGGCTGTCGCTTCCATGAATGATATGGAATGAATCGAGCTACGGGCTGCGCTTCCATGGAGAGATTGCTAACATGTAATGTATCAAGCTACGGACTATCGCTTCCATGATTAGATGTTTGTTATGGAATTTATCGAGCTATGGGCTGTCGCTTCCATATCAAATAAATTGATGAATTGTAGTGGCTCTGAAGCCATCTAGAGGATGGTTGAGCTGTTGTATGTAGTTGGTTGCTATAGGCAATCCGACATGTTTGCTACAACGTGTTGAAAAACACTGTATATTCTTGCTTTCTATGTATAAGATAGATTTGCTTTAATTAGGCTAGAGTTTTAAGCCTTAGTGGGCAGAAGGGATCTCCTCACTGAGTAATTCATTACTCACCCCTCTTTATTTTCCATTTTTCAGGAATTTGATCAAGATTTTTGGTGTCGATCGATTTTTCACAAAATGTATTTTTGGTAAGCGCAAGGAATAAGACCTTGTCTCTCAAGATCGGGAGCGGGGTATTACACCTAAACTCTCTAATTTTCTAATCGGTTCTGAAACTTTTTATTCTTCTTCATGATTTGGCAAGAGGAGAGACACCGACGGTTTAATAATCGACGAGAGAAGAGACGAGATACGATTCAAAGATGTCAGAAGGTAAGGATTCTTTCTGTATCAAATTTCCTATGTTTTTTTCACGATTCCGATTCTAAAATTAGCGATTTTGGTTGTTTAAAATTTCTTCTCTCATCTTCTTCGATTTTACTTCTGGGTGTAGATTTGGGTGTCGATTTTGCTTCTCTTGGTTCGAAGGTCAGAAATCTTTCATTGTTTACTACTAATGGTGTGTTGTAAATTGGTTTCATTGTAAACTGATAATCGTTAAAATGGAGCCATTTTTGTTTGGTGTTTTCAGTGATGGTTCTAATAAGAGATGCTAGTGGGGTACGTGATACAAAAGTGAAAAATAAGAAGAAGGATAAGAGTAAGATTACTAAGAAGAAGGATTTGGATAAGAAGAACGAAGAAGAGATAGAAAAAACAAAGTAGACAAAGTATCTGCTGATGGTAATGGAGAGGAAGGAGAGAAAAAGGACGATGCTGGTTCTGGAGAGGAAGGAGAGAGCAGAAAAGAAGAAGATGAAAACACGACTAAGGTACAATTCGAACAACTAGGACAATTATGTATTGTTATCATGGTACAATTAGAAAAACTAGGACAATCAACGGTAAAAGTTTGTTTTTGTTTATTTATTTATTTTGCAGAATATATCTGATGATGTTTCTGATGAAGAAGAGGTGGAGAAAGGAGATAATGATGAAGAAGATGACATGAGTAAAGTACATTTATAACAAGTAGGACAATTGTGTATTGTTTTGTGGTTTGGTACAATTAGTACAATTTTAAGAACATCTATAAAGTTTTGTTTATTCTTGTTGTTTGATCTTGCAGGATGTATGTGATGATGATGCTGATAAAGTATAGGTGGAGAAAGAAGATAAAGACGAAGATTCTTGGGGAAAAGGCATTCAGAAGATAATGTATTTGTTATGGTACGAGTGGTACAACTAGGGTTATGGTACAAGTGGTACAACTCGGGTTGTGGTACAAGTGGTACAACTCGGGTTGTGGTACAAGTATAAGTTCTGTTTATGGTACAAGTGGTACAACTCTAAACGAATTAATGTACTTTTTTTTGTATTTGCAGGATACCTCTACTGATGATAGCTCTGATGATGAGGAAGATTCCCGCCCACTGCAGCCAGAGAAAATGTATTTTAAACCAAGTGAGTACACCAAATCAGTTAGGATAGGAACAAGGTGTAATGTGCAACAGACGGTGCAATTTCTAGAACAGTTTCCCGCAGAACTGAAATGGCTAAGAGAGAATGAGCAATTTAAGCATGTATTCCACATGCCGATGGAGCAAAATCACCAAGTCCAAGGCATATGGATGCTTATGCTATGGACAACTTGCACTGAGGCAGAAAAAGAGTGCTGGTTTTTGGTGAATGGAAGGTTGATAAGGTATTCCATTAAAGAGCACGCTCTTTTAACCGGATTTAATTGCAAAGAATACCCTGTGAACTGGAAGAAGTTGGGTGGTTTGGAATTTGCAAAAAGGGCGTTTAAGAAAACTAAGGAATAAAGACTGGAGAAGTAGGAAAAATGCTCGAGAGCTTGGAGAACAAGAAGACCTCTAGGGACAAGATGAAATTGGCTGTCTATATTTTCTTGTGCAAGGTATTGATAACGAAGAATAAGTATGAACCGACTGTTGACAAATTTATATTGAGAATTGTCAATGACTTGAGTGTTTGTGAGAAGTTCCCATTGGGTCGTTATACTTTCCATGATTGCATTGATGGGATTAAGCGGTTGGTAAAGAACATGAAAGGAGTTGTGAAAACAAATGCTCAGCTTGGATTTTCTGGATTTATAATCCCACCTGAGGTAAACCATATTTATATTAGTCCAACTGATACAACTGTTGAGTTTGTATTGTGGATATCATAATCGAGTTTTTAATTATGGCTTTGACTCATTGTACAGATTCTGGCTTTCGAGTGTATTCGAGACCTTGGACAGAAATTTGGTGAAGATGTAAGAGCTGATCCTGGTGATCCAAGGATGTGCAAACGGAAGTTCGTTCACGGTGACAACAAAGGTCCTTTGTTGGATGATATAAACGCTACGCTCGAAAACACTAAGGTTGGTATTATTTGTGTTTATCTTGAATTTGAATTTAAAATCAGTTGTGATACTTTCAGGTAATTACTAGCATCTTGGAGCCTACCTTGGATGAGCAGGATTTGTTGAGGCGAAATGTTGAGGATGTTGATGAAGATGACATGGGTTTAGATTCGATAGTTCGAAGCTGGAGAGATCATCTACTGGTCCAGAGGAAGAAAATATTCTGGAAAGGTTGGTTCTAAAAGGATGTCAAAGCTCGAGCTCCAACTCAGAGCATGATCCTTGTGGTTGTGGATGAGAAGGAGAACCCTGTTGAACAACTTACTCTTGAATCTGTAAAGGAGGTAGTCTTGAAAGAGATGGACAAAGGGTTTGGGAAACTCATGGGGGCGCTTGGTGAAATGAGTAACAAAGTGTTTGACAGGATTGATGTTTTGGAAACAAAAATGCATATTCTCCAGAACTATGTTGCGGGTCAGAGAAGAGATGTGACAAGTGAGGCTGGCACTCCCAACACTAGTTTTGTGTTTATCCATTCCCCTCCCCGTGATATTCCAATTGAGGATGTGGCACCAATTTAGGATGAGGAAGAACACGATGGTGATGTGAATGAAGAAGAAGACGATGGTGATGAGAATAAAGAAGAAGGCGATGATGAAGAAGATGGTGATGGGATTGAGCAGGATAAAGGAACAAAGAGGAAGGATAAAGATGGGGTAATAGAACCTGGATTTAAGCGGAACAAAAGAGCACTGAATAGATATACACCAGGGGATCAAAAGAAGAAGAAGAACTGATCCGATTTGGTATTATGAAACAACTTGGTCTGATATTTTAGGTTAGTATATTTTGGTATTTTGAAACAATGAGTCCTGAGACAACTAGATTTTTTTTTTGGTTTTTGGTTTTGTTATTGGTATTATGAAACTACTTGGTTTGATTTATTAGGTTATTATATTTTGGAGCAATTAGAACAACTAAGTTGTTGTATTTTAGAACAACTGGAACATCTAAGTTGTTGTAATTTGGAACATCAAAATTTAAAAGAAAAAAAATCGACAAGTAAAAAGGAAAAAAATGAAAAAAATAGGAAAATATATTTAATATTAAAATAAAATAAAAATTTCCAAATTTTTGAGTTTTTAGAGAATTTGAAAACTTCCTCCATTTTTTTTATTTTTTAAAATAAAATTGGACATACCAGATGCAAATGACCATGCTTAGCACTCGGGTACACCATCTCCACTGCTTTGATGATACTTAGATGTCTGTCGCTTATAAAANGCTTTGATGATACTTTGATGTCTGTCGCTTATAAAAACCAATTTACTACTATCCGGTATAACGACTTTCAGCTTTGTAAAGAACCAATTCGAACTAATATCTTTCTCACTATCAATCACACCAAACACAATATGGTAATGGTGATGATTAGGATCTTGAGCTGTTGCAAAAACCAACATACCACCATATTTGGTCTTCAGAAAAGTTGCATCCACAACTATCACTTTCCTCATTGCCTTAAACTCTTCGATGCTAGTGCCCAACACGATGAATAAGTACTTGAACCTCTTATCTGCATCCAATTCCACACTTGTTACTTTCTTAGGATTGGCCTTCTCTAAATCAGACAGATAAGAAAACAACAATTTGTACCTTTTTTCAGCACTTCCCCGCATCTCAGCAACATGTTGTTTATGTCCTCTCAAAGTTGTAGAGTATGAGCAACCAATAGAAAGTTTTGTTTGCACAATATTAACAATGCTTGTAGCAGCCGGAGTGTCCTTTGACCAGGAAAATGTTCATGCAATAAATTTGCTACTATTCGTTATGTGCCTCTCTGTTTAATACTGCTAGTGCTCTCAAGAGCCCGTGAGTATGTATGCATTTTTCTGTGTACTCTGATAGTCCAAAATGCTGAATCCTTATCTCTAGCTGCTCGTAAATACTATTTACAACCTTTTTGAAGCTTGACGACATCATAGCATAAGTCGTTGCTTATCCGACTTAACTGTTTGTCATCAGTACGTGGATCCTCCGTAGGGGTTGGTTTTTTTATTTGGTTATTAAAATTTTTTTATTACGCAAAACAATTCTATTTGCAGCTCTAAGAACCAAATCTTGCACTGACTGCCTTGAACAAAATTCTTGCTTTATCTCAATACCAATACCATATTCCCATTCTTCAACATTCTGAATTTCTTCTACAAAAACTAGAAGCTCATCAACATTCAAATGATTATTCATAGGGCAAGCCACAATCGTTAAATCATCACATGATACATTCTCACAATCATCATTACCACCATTTTCGTCAAAAAGGTCTCCCTCATCTCATCAACAATCATCTCGTTCTGTTGTTCTTCAATAGTAACGATGCCAACATTGTCTACATTTTCCACACCATTCAATAACTCCAACTCCACTTGCAAAACATGTTTCAGCCCCTCTTTATCCAATGACATCAAATAAATCAAAACTTCCTCGTCATCTACAATATATGTCTCTCTCTAAGCTTTAGATAGATTGCAACTCAATTTTAGCTTCCCAGTGGTTTCATCTATTCTAATATTCCTGCATATCTTATTTACTAACACCGAATAAGTTATCTCCACCAAAGGTGAAGTCTTAAACAATATAGCATTTAGAGAATTTGTTGAAATCAATTCATGATCTTCTGAATAACACCCTCCATAGTCAAATTGCACGTCTGTGTACATTTTCCTCAATGCCTTCTGTAAATAAAAGAAAACAAAATTCATTCAAGAATTACACAAAATTTTGCAATTGTACCTAAATGTACTTGTTGTTCTGTCATCTCTAATGTGTAGTTGTACCTAAATGTACTTATTGTTCTGTCATCTCTACTTTGCAGTTGTAGCTAAATGTACTATTCAACTACACCTAAATGTACTAATTGGACAAAATATGCAGAAATGGATTACGAAAACAGGTTGATTTGGGTATTCTCGTTTTGTTCCCATTCAACACGATTCAAGACAACTATGATATTATATATCAATGCATATACCTAATAATCACTACAAACATGAATACCAACAAAATGTGCAACCCAATCAATCAATTTTCATTTCAAAATCAAAATCAATAACTCAAAACTGACCTACTTCTTTTCTTATTTTTAGCCAATAAGGAGGAGAGGAGATAAGAAACTGGCGAGATGGATAAGAAACATGCGAGATGGATGAAGCTTCAAGGTGCAGGAACAGAGAAGAAGAAGGAAGCTCGGAATCGTGAAATCCAACTCTCGTCGGCTAGCTCTCGTCAGGTTATGTTTTAGTGAGGGAGACTGATACAATGAGTTTTAACCCTATATCCTACTGCAAGTGCACAATAAATGTAATAGTATTTAGGGGTCGAATTCCTCAGAGAACCAAATCACACTTTCGACTTATATCAAATCGCAAGCTATATCAATCAATATCAGAGAGATAAATACTAACAACTTAAATGTGAATGTAATCAAATAACTAAAGCAATCGGATATCGGGTATTCATTCGAGAGTTAGAACTCTTGTCACGGAAACTATTCAGGAACTAATCTAATCATATTCTCGGCTTAAACATAAATAAAGATAAACCAACTCTTGTTGAATTTACCCCTCTGATCTAAAGATCTTAACTCTCGTTGGTTTCAGATTACGAATAGACTTTATCGTTTAGGTTCAATTACCCACAACCCAACCTAGCATGACCCTCTCGTTAGTAGTGAAGGAATTGCTCTTCTAATCTAGTTCTGGTTCTTAACAAACTTCTGAAAAGTTAATAACCTAAAATCATTGACTATCTGATCAAGCTAATCTATGCATTAAACTCAAGTATTAGAAGGAGAATGTTCCATTCATCAATCCTATTTGTTCCCTAATAGTTGAATTCTAAAACCCTAGAATCCCTAAGTCCGATCTAAGATCTACTCAGACATAAAACAATGAACCAAGTAAATCATGATGAACTAAAACTAAAATTGCATAAGAAATAATAATAGGGTTCAGAAATTCTTCTCAAATATGAAGAGATCTTCTCCCTAGCTTACAAACTCAAAAGCAGCTGTAAAAATCGTTCCTCGAAAGCTCAAAGATGACTTACTAAAATAAAATAGGAAAAGAGTATTTATAGGTCTCAAAACAAGAGCTAAAAAATCTTGGAATTAGGTTTCCTCGAAGGGCACTGATCGATCGATCTTGGAGATGATCAATCGATTCTTGGATATTAAGTCGATCTCTCAGAAGCTAAGTCAATATTTAGATCGTGCGCATCGTCCTTGCTGAAGAACTGATCGATTGATCCTTGTCTTGATCGATCGATCCTCCCTCTCGTGGAAAATACCAGAAAACGTTTCAAACTTCTCCAAAGTCCACCTTCAAGCATGATTCCAACTCCAAACATTTTTGACCTGAAATCTCAATAAAACACAGACAACTTCTCCAAATATAACCATAATAATAGCTCAAAATCGACAAAATATGAGGAACATCAGAGACAAAATTCAAATACCCTCCGTATCAATTAGTGTGTCTGATTAAGATGACAAATTGAAACCTTCTCTTTATATAAGTGTGTCTCATTAGGGGTATAATAGAAATACCAAATTTTGAATGGCAATTAGATTGAAATGTGGCATTGTTGATTATAGGTTTTACAAAAGTGGCAATTAAGCTCTCCATCCTACAAAATCCCACTACAAGTAGTGCTCATTAGGTCCATTGTACCTTTAGGAATTGGAGTACAAGAAGAAGTCAAATGCTTAAAGCAAATCTAAAACTTCCGGCATTAAAACTTCTGATTTTGATGTTAGTGAGTGTGTATTTCCGTTGCAAATCTATTTTTTTTGTTCTCCACAAAGCTAGAAAACTAGGGATTCACTGTTTTTTCTGAGCCAATACTAATAACACTTCATGATATTTTTGGTTAAAATCAACTGTAATAGGTTGTTTATTTCTCATAATTGTTGATTTTGCAGAGTTTTGTTAATTCTCCTCTTTATTTTATGCACTTGTTAACATCGCACTTACTTGTCTTGATTTCGCTGTGAACTTGAAATCTAGTGGTCCTGAAATCTTGTTAACATCACACTTACTTGTTAACATCACACTTACTTGTCTTGATTTCGCTGTGAACTTGAAATCTAGTGGTCTTGAAATCTTGTTTACTTTTATGTCAAATTTGCTTAGTTTTGTTCATTTTCCTATTCAATTTTGGTGCTTCAGTTCCAGTACATTTTGATTACCAACTACTAGCGGAGCTTAAATATGAATCTATCACTTCCGTATCTTGGCCAGCAAATTTTTATTTGCACATGGTCCGATTTCTGCGATGTTTGTTAAACGGTGGTGTGGACTTCACTCATGCAATATTTGATCATGCTACAAATTTGATGCCCAATTTCGCTCATCGTATGGACTTCAGCATAATTCTTGTTCGGATTAAATGCATCAGTTCTAGTTTTCTTTCTTTGAGGAAGTTTTCCACCCATGTTTCTGTCTAATGAACAGAAAACTGTGTCTTCAGATGGTCCTTCATATGCTATACCATCAACATCATCTATCATTTGGAGACGGTCTAGAAAGTTTGTCTCCTCCTTGTCTTCTACCTTGTAGGTATATGCATCAATCGAGTTGCCTAATCCCACAACACTCTGCCCGGTTAAAATTTGAGCCAAACATTATTCTTAGATCCTCAAAGTCTTCGAATGACTCATCACGCAAATATTTATTACTTGGATGAGTCTAAGAAAAAATACAATCACATTAGTAAGTTTTATATAAAAGTAACAATAATATACCATAATCTGCATGTTATATCATTTCTTACTTTCAAATAGTTGTCCTATGCTTCATCTCTAGCAATGAATTTCTTCGATTCAATGTCCCATCCAAACCCAGAACTATAAGGAAGAAGGTCTGCCAAGCTTTGATACTTACCTCTTGAGATTTTCATCCTATTTTTGAAAGCAATTCTGAAAAAAGGAAGATTCAAACTTATAATGATAGATAGAAATTGAAATAGCTCAATGGAGCTTTACTGCAGACAAGAAATGTAAAGAGAAAAACACTAGCTTGTCACCAAGATATTAAAGGATCGATTTTTTTCATATAAGATGGAAAGGGGAGGCCGCTGTTACAGCCAAAGTTACATTGCATGTTCTGATATCAAGATATATATATATATAAACCTAACTTGCTTTGAAACCTAATTATATGGACTGTTGTTGGGCTTGATCTCTTATACTCCCCCGCAAACTTGGCGTCGGATGTGAAAGCAACTGCGACAAATTTGAAAACACGAGCATTATCTTGATCTGGAGCATGAGTAGCAAAGGAAGAAGGATGTGGAGTTGTAGATAGACATTCAAGTTCGCCATAGAGACAGAAAAACAATCGTTGAAGATAACCAAATGAGACCACCCGGTTTGAAGTTGGAGAGCTAGCAGTACTCTCTCTTAAACAATCACTTGATCTGTATATGTGGAGAAAGCAATACTCTCTCAGAGGGGAGGCTGCTGTTGCAACCAAAATTACATTGCAACGTTCTAATATCAAGATACATATATGAACCTAACTTGCTTTGAAACTTTATTATATGGGCTGTTGTTGGGTTTAATCTCTTACATTTTTATACTGATTATAAGTTTTTTTGGTTTTGAGCTTTTGGTTTAGTGTTGACAATATTCTTGTTTCCACAGTTAATTTGTTGAATTTTTCACTAACATCGCGAAAACCATAACTGATTCCATCCACCCGAAGCCACACCAACAATTTGTTCAAATTCAGTCCAATAATTATATGGACTTTTACTTTTCACGTCTTGTAAGTCGTCCATTATGAATGAGAAAGCTAACCATATAATACAAAAACATATGTAAAACAGTTAACAACATAATAATGAGAGAAATAATATTTAACTAACTATAAACTATCTACTAACCATAGACAAGAAGACAACATGGTCTGAGCTATAAACAATAAGTGACCGTTATTATCGTAAATTTAACTACGAACAAAGGAAAAAATGTATGTTCCAAATTTTTTAAAAGTTCACATACAATGAAAGTAAACGAAAATAAATCAAGATATATACTTACTTGAACAAGCAGAGAAAAAGAATGGCGTAAACTCATAATTATGTTACTATCTTTTTAAAAACTTCATAAACAATAGTAAATAAAAAAATAAAGATTTAATATATACTTACTTTTACTTTGACAGAAAAAAAGAAAGAACAATGTGGTATCAATAGCAGCCGTATGGAAAAAAGACATCATTGTGGCTATATACATGTCTGAGTACTCACAACTAACCCTAATTTCTTCTGATTTGGCTATATTTTCTTGCATATTAGCTGAATCAAAATGTTAATTACGACAAAAATAATAAGAAAAAAAATTCCTTCAATGATCCTTTCCTCTTTATTGAGGATTTTCAACTTCCCAAATATTTTCTCTATTTAGTGCTATGGATCCTCGATCATTATCTAGGCTAGCTAACATTTTAAACCACGTACCCAATTAACATTTTAAAGGCACGCTAATATATATATATATATATATATACGCTTTGTTGTCTTTTTGTATACTCTGCAGCCACCATTTGAATTCATTAAGCTTTTTCTCTATTTATAAGTATTTATCATTAATATATATACATATATGATTTATTGTCCTTTGTTATAGTTCCAGCCACCGTTAATATTCATAATTATGTGAGCTATTTTTGTGTGTTTTCTATCATATGATTTTGTGGATTCTTACGTTTTGTTAAGGACTCTTGCATGTGGCTTATTTTCTATTTTACTTGTTTGATAATTTTGTTTTTGTGTAGATTTATAATAATGTATCTTATTGTTCAAGAAAGTGAAGAGATGTATGCTAGAAGAAAAAGGAAAAGAATGAGATCTTTTGTTATAGACGTTGATCATATGTTGCTGGTTTTATCAATTTGTTCCGCAAATTCAACGCTCAATAAGAAGATCAACTACAAGACTCATACATGATTATATACAAATAGCATTAATTGAAGATCGTGATCACTTTTGACATCTAAATCGCATGTATACGGAAACATTTATGAAACTATGCACTATTGACGGAACTCATATCCCGCAACGATAACAAGGAAAGACTCGCCTAGCTACCGTAACCGAAAAGTACAATTATCACAAAATGTTTTAACTGCATGTAATATTGATTTAGAATTTATATACATTCTTAGCTGCATGTAATTTTGATTTAGAATTTATATCACGATGCGAATGTATTACATGATGCTTTAATACAAAGCGTTAACAAATAAAAAGTTCGTGAAGGTATGTTGTTATATTAGGTAATATCAATATTTTAAATTATTAATTCTAATTTTATCTTTACTCATATTTCTATCTTTATAAAATTTAGGGAATTTATATTTAGTTGATTGTGGATTCGCCAATCGTCGTAGTTTTCTGGCTTCATTTCGAAGTACTCGGTATCATCTCCAAGACTTTAGGGAACAAGATAAATATCCTATAAATAAAAATGAGTTGTTCAACTATTTACATTCTAGCTTTCCCAATGTAATAGAGAGGATTTTCGGTATTTTCAAATCAAGATTTCTCATCTTCAAGTCTGCACCACCCTTTCCGTATAAGACACAAGCGGCTAGTACTTGTTTGTGTTGTGTACATGACTATCATCACAAAGAATGTCGCTCAGACGTGTTTCTTCTTGAGGAAAATTTTACCCAAGAAAGTGATGTTGATGAAAGAGATGATGATGAAAATGAAAAAGCAGAGAATTCAACTAAATTGCAAACAAGAATCGACTAGATCACTTTGAAATACGATTTATTAAGCAATATTCTTTTCTTACAAAAGACCTATTCTTGTTGGAATTATTCTACTCGAGAAACCAACCTAAATCTATTTCAAAAACCCTAATCGATAACCTAGGTTCAATTCACTAATCTCTCTAAAACTTCTCCCTAAGTTCTTCGAGAATTAGGTTTACAATTAACCTCTCTATTTATAGGCATAAGAGACAAACCCTATTGCCCTAAAATCTCTCCAACGATTTCCTTATCACAAAGAAGATATTTTCCTTTTTCTTCTCTTGATAAGATCTTCCAAATATTCTCTAACAAACTTGAGTCTTCCTCTCCAAGTAATTAACCAATCCCGTGACTTTTAATTATCAGTCACATGACCGTGATGTCCAACTCGTCTCACGCATCTTCAATCTCTCCCTTTTTGGCTTGATGTGCATCTCAATCAATCAAGATCACTTTCATGTTCTCCATCTCCAACAATCAGGCTCTTGTTCCATAATCACGTTCTTGTTCTGAATCAGTTTCTTGATATGCACGATCTTCTTGCTACAATGCTCCCCCTCGAATGTCTCCCCCCCATAATCAGACATCTTGATCCATCTAGAGTCAAACTCTCATCTCCCCCTGCTTGAGTGAACATCGAGGCAAAAACAAACAAACAAGTGTCTGTCTAATCGCTAGGATTGAACAACTAGTGTACTAAGATGCATAAGCACAATCCAAAATCAGAATAGCCAAATGCCAATTCTATCACAACAGAGTTTAAACATAATTTCGTTTTTCAACAGACATCTGATCATCTAGCAAACTCCTGAGCGACCCAGAATTACAATCAACCATGTGAACAATTCCATTTAGCTTTTCACGAAATTAATTTAAGATACAAAAATACCTTTTGCTGAGAATGATCATCCACAGAGAACCCATATTCCTTGAAGCACGACATACACTCTACNGTGGCTAGACTTTCACACTGTCATGCCTTTATCACAAGCATTTTTCAAAGCATTGAAAATATCAAACGGATCAGGCAGCTGGAATTAACTCAAGTTGGATCCAGAAAACTATGGACACTGGAAAGTCCATATGGCTCAGCATATACAGGGTATTGATTCTGATGCGTGGTTTGCGGTTGAAGAAGGTTGGGAACATCCTGTTGTCAAAGATGCAGATGGTGCTACTGTCCCAAACCCAGAAAACAGTGGACTGCAGAGGAGAAATCATATGCTAAATGGAATTCCAAAGCTTTGTCAGCCATTTTCAGCTCTCTGCACAACAATCAGTTCAAAAGAGTACAAGGTTGTAAAAGTGCAAAAGAGGCATGGGATATTCTTGAAGTAGGCTTTGAGGATACTAGCAGTGTGAAAAGAACTCGGGTTGACATCTTGGCCTCACAATTCGAGAATCTGACAATGGGTGAAGATGAGACGGTTGAAGAATTTAGCAGTAAGCTGTCAGCTCTAGCACACGAAGCACTTATCTTGGGCAAAACGTACAAAGACAAGAAGTTGGTTAAAAAGTTCTTAAAATGTCTTCCAACTAAGTTTTATGGTCATTGATTAGCTTTAGAAGTGTCACAGAACTCAGACACAATGAGATATGATCAGGTTGTTGGTATGATGCAAGCATATGAGCTTCAGATCACAACAAAGGAAGAAACCACTAAAGGAAAGAGTATTGCTCTTGTAACTGAACAGCTCACAACAGGGAGTCAGTTGAAAATCTCGAAGAGCAAGTTGGATTATTTGTGAAAAGTTCCTTCGGAAAGCTAAAAGAGAGAAAAGGAAGGAATATCAAGTGTCTGCTAAGCCAACAGCTGATAGAGACAACTATAGAGCTGAAAAACAGTGTCTTGAATGTCAAGGTTATGTGACACTTTAAATCTGCAGGTCCATCAGCCAAGAGGAAGATGGCTATACAATGTTATGAGTGTAAGGGATATGGACATACCAAGAATGAATGCCTGTCCAAATTAAGTCGAAAATCAGTAATCACAACTCTGAGTGATACTGATAGTGACAGTGACGAGGATGATAACATTCTGAACCACTTTGTAGCTCATTTTGGCATTGTGGAAATGTATGACAACAAGGAAGAAGTAGAAAACGCAGACCTTATTCCTGAAGGTTAAAAGGCTGGTGAGAATCAGATTTCTGCTGAACACCAAAGAACTGATACAGACGATTCAGAGTCTGATGACGATTTTGATATGACTACAGAAGATAAGATGAGCATATTGGTGACATCTTGGGTTAAAACACAAGACGAAAATAAACATCTGATGATGGAAAAACGGGTTGCTATTGAAAAGCTTCACCAAGCTGAGAATGAACTCAAAGATATCAAAGCTAAGGATGCAGATCTGGAAAGCAGATTGTTTGAGCAGATTAAGCAAATAAGATTGTTGTTTAAAGGAACAAAGGATTTAGACTATCTATTGACTGTTGGAAGAACATCTAATGATAGTTCTGGTTTGGGTTATAAGGGGAAGGAATCTGCAGAGATGAAGTTTGTCAAGGCTACTGGTTCATCAGAGAATGTAGATCAATTCAAACCCTTACAGCAAAAAGGTGGAGTACAGCATCAACATCAACATCAAGGAGCGGATCTAGGATGGAAATCTGAGAAGACTCAGTATTATGGATCGCATTGGGGTTATCCAGTAAAGTGTTGGTATTGTGGCAAAGAAGGGCATATGAGATATCAGT
>OVBA01002465.1:7177-34182 GCA_900406435.1 Lepidium aucheri | reverse complement strand
CTCTACTTTCCACTATGCTCAATGATTTGATAGCTTAGACCAAATAAAAACATTTTATCAGAGGGCCTAGCAAAGATTATGTTAGCTATGGCTCTCCTCGCGTAGTTGATGGCGGGGTTGCGGAACCAGCTTCCCTTGCTTCATGATGAATCATAAGCCCCAGAACCTGACAACATCTTCCATACCTCATCGGTCTCATCCTTGCCAATATCCGGGTATACCGCTTCTCCGGATTGGAACCCAAAAATCCTATCCATCTCCTTTAACGTCACCATGTATAGTTTGTTATACACGGTGAACATTATATAGACAGCTCCGTTCTTTTTAATCAAAGCTTTCTCTGACTTTGAGTAAATTTGGAGATCCACGGTTGCGAGGAATTGCAATGTCTCCTCAATGAAAGAGCTCGCCATGCTATACATGCAAACCTTGTTTCCAATCATGCTAAAGACCCTATCCACATCCTCAGTGATACCCAATTTGTTCATGGTTTCATAATGTGGGAAGTAGGTACCTTTTTCCCCCATCATCTTCAAAGCCTCATACGCTTTGTCAGAGTCATTGGCCTCTCTTACGACCTTTCCTTTATTTTCTGCCACTCTCTCCTCGTAGGCCATCCTCGCTTCTTTTTCTGAGTACTAGCTCCTCTTCAAATCTTCAATGACTCTGCGGTACTTTGTTTTCTTCTCCTTCTTCTTAGCCTTTGTCTTTTTCTTCTTCTCGCTCTCGTACTCGATGTCCATTGGTGAGGATTGAGCATATTCACTGCCCTCGTCACTGTTCTCACTGCTTGATGGCGAGGCTATATGTTTACCTTTCTTTTTTGCTTGAGCGGAGCTTCCTTCTCCGTGGACAAATCTCCAGTCCATCGGCTCAGCCACTGATTTCCTTGTCGTTCTTCTTATCGGGATTTCGATCCTCGTCTGAACTCCTGGTTTATCCTCGTCCGATTGAACAATGAATCGGTGAGGTCTATGCTCACGGTGGACCGGTGGTAGATCTTCAAACACAACCTCCATTTCTTTCCGACCAACTCTTCTTGCATCATTCATGAACTTGCTATGGAACTCCTTAACCTTTCTCTTATCTCCAGAAGACATGCTTGACAAGATTTCTTAGATCGAAAAGCCTGAACTTGGAAGAGAGACTCGCCTGCGGTGAAAGAATGAGAGAGATTTTTTTGCTTGATAGCTTGAGATCGGGTGAGGGAGCTAATGAGGGAATTGCTGATTAAATACACGAGTGTTGCAGGTCTTTGAGGAGACAATCTAGGGAGAAGAAAGGAGACAATTTCGGCTCCCCATGCTACTCGCTATTCGTCCTTGTCGTTGGCACCATCTAAACCCTTGATTTCAAATTTTGAAATCTTAGGCAATCTCAGCCATTGGATCTGTCCAACTTTGACTTGACCTCTCCTAGATTTCCGCCAAAGCTGTTAGCTCATAGGTCCCACTTAGTGAGTTGGAACCAATTCAAATTTTTGTCCTTACGTGCTCCTCAACTGTCCTCCTCACTCATCCTCCTTGCGGCATACACCGAGGCCTAACTACCCATTCAGAAAAACTAAGCTTGAACTGCTCTTTTTGCTTTCCCTATACTATTATGAGTCCTGATTAGCTCCTTGTTTGTGGTAATATCTAAAAGCATAAACAGTTAGCCACATTATCAAAATAGGCTTAATTTAAAGCATTTATACTATTAAGCTCCATGCTCAAGATTTCACTGAATAACGAGTTTATTTTAATTGCAATGAGATGTATTCGACTAGAAATTTCTATAAAAGGATACTAAGATGTGCAAGTAGGTCCATGAGTGGTGTTCAAGACAATGTGAACACTACTCGCACACCTTCCTTAGCGTCATTAACTAAGGGATTCTGGTTCTTTGCCAAATTTTCTCACTCCTTATTTTGTTGCCTGTGAGGATTAGATGCGAGGCATGCTCGCTCTTGGCTTAATGAGGGCATTACTTCCTGTAATTTGCTGAGAGTGCAGCCAAGGCTCCTTGAACGTGAGATGTAGATCACAATACCAAATACCCAATAACAACAACAATGAACCAGCAAAAATTGTTCTCAAAATAAAAACAAAACCATATTAACCTTAAATAAAATTAAAAAGAGTTTTCAAGAGTAAGGGATAAACATGTGATTCCCTCCTAATTGGGCTTGTTTAGAGTCAGAAGCTCGACTCTTTATACTCCTCTTAGTATTGCTTCCTCGTCCATTCCCCTTATTATTCTTTCAGTCTCAAAGCATTGCCCCTCGATCGTAGGTTTCTTTCTTCCTTCCTTTAGGTCAAACATCATACCAACTCCTTCTCCAACCTTCAGTTCAATGGTCTTGTTCCGCACATCAATCAATGCTCCCACTGACGCCAAGAAAGGTCTACCAAGCAATAGTGGATCAGTAGGTTCTTCGTCCGTCTCCAACACCACAAAATCAGTAGGAACCAGCATGATGCCAACACTTATTGGTACGTCCTCGAGCAGTCCCCTCGGCTTTCTTGATGTTCTATCCGTGAGGACTAATGAAATTTTGCAATTCTTGAAGTTTGAGTACCCCAGCTTTTGCGCAATGATCAATGGAATCAAACTGATGGATGCTCCAAGATCACACAAACAGTTAATAAACGTTAGATGCCATACTTAACATGGAAGTGTGAAGCTTCTCGGATCACTCAACTTCTCTGCAATGAACTTTTTCCTCTGATGTGGGAGAACTGGTACCAATGCCGATCCAGATGATTGGGTCCCAACAGCCATGCATTCCTCTTCTCGTTCCTTAAGCGAGTCCTTCAAAAATTTCTTGTATTGCGGAATTAAGGCAAAAGCATCCAAGATTGGAATTTTTAGCTCTATACCGCTCATTTTCTTATCGAAAAAGACCTTATGTTTCTCCGCTTGATTCTTCTTTAAACGCGAAGAGAAAGGTGCTTTGGCTTTGGTTGCAACCACAAGTGCAACTCCTTCTGTCGCGTTCAGGTTGGGATAATCTAGTTTTTCTCCTCACGGCACAGGCATTCGAGGGCTCTCCTTGAGTTTTGCAGTTTTCTCAGCAGTCAAACTATCATCAGCTTCTCCTCGCGGCTCAAGCCTTCAAGGTGTATCTTCGAGTTGTACGCAACTGGCTTTATTCTTGACTTGTTCTGCCCCCAGCTTCAATAACGCTGTCCTCACCGTTTTTCGTCGGTCCAACCACTGATGTGAGCACTTTTTCGGTTATGAGAGTAATTGACTGAGCCGTATACTCCTTTGGGTTCTAAATGGGTTTTGCAGGAAGTTGACCAGTGGTTTTGGTGGATGATGATGCCTGGTTGCTCTCTATATACTTCAGTCGTGCGTTGAGTGTTTCAAACTTGCAGGTGAGGTCACTATAACTTGCATTGATGCGGCTATGTACTTCTCCAAATTTCTTGGTAATTTCCGCTTGGTGGGTGGTTTGGCTTTGCAATATTTGCTGGAGCATATTCATCACGTCCATCTGGTCTTATTTTGTGCTCGGAGGTTGAGTTGGAGCTGGTGCCGGCTTTAGGCTTTGCTGCCATTGTTCCTTGGGTATCCAAACCCGTTGCTTCGGTGGATAGACTTGATCTTGTGGGTTGGCTACGTTTGTGCTTCGATAGCTCAAGTTTGGGTTTTGCTTATAGTTGACCCACGGTTTAGATCAACTTTGATTTTGAACAAAGCAAATTTCCTCTTTGTTCATCCTCGCCCTCTTGTACCATTTCCTCCTCCACAAGATTGACTTCCTTGGTGTGGACCATTAGCAACTTGTCTAGCTTCTCATGGAGTTGCTTCAGCTCTATACGCGTGGATGTGTCTGAGTTGGAAGTTCCCCTGACAGCTCGGTCATACTCCTTGCTGTACTGTCCATCAGCTAGAGCAAGATTTTCTATTAACGCTCTTCCCTCATTGATCTACTGCTGCAAAAAGCTCTTGTGGCTTGCAGTATCCAATAACATACAGATCCTCGGGTGAGCTCCTGGGTACAAGTTGCTGACGATAGTGTCCTCTCGGAAACCATGATGGGGACATTGAGACTGATAGGTGTTATATCTTTCCCTTACCTCGGCCAATGACTCGGTGCTCTGCTAGACAAAATTGGATATGCTATTCCTTGGCTTGGCCATCCGTGAGTTAGAGAAGAAGTTGGTAAGGAATAGGTGCTTGCACTCCGACCAAGTGGTGATGGATCCGGTGAGAAGGTGTTTCTCCCAATAATGTGCTCTATCTCCAACAAAAAAGGGAAAGAGCTTGAGCTTCAGCGCGTCTTTACTCACTCCATTGATGTGAGTGAGCGTGCATAGTCTCTTGAACTCATCGAGATGATCGAGGGGGTGCTCGAGGGTAGGCCATGGAACTTGTTGTTCTGGAACATTGAGATCAGTCAACTCTTGATCTTGAAGTTATTGTTTTGGATCGCCGGCGGTTGGATCCCGTTCCGTATCGTGTGGGTGCTCGGGGCATCGCTCGCACCAATACAGAGAGGGAGGCGAGTTGGATTTTGGGCTTGCGCTTGGTGGGCGGCCTCATCTACCACTAGAAGAGTTCTGTCCGTCATCGTTCCTGGCGTGGTATTGTCCAGATCATGCGGTTGTTGCTGCACTCTAGTCCGGTCGTGTCTGATCTCACGAGTAAGAAAGTTGATATAATCGATGAGTGGCTGAAGGTGGTGAGAACCCTTCAATCGCGTGTGCATCAACCGACTGAATCGCACTGACTACTCGCTTAACTCTAAGGAGGTAATGCGAGGTTGATGATTCTGTGTCTGTCCTCGGTGCCAGATGTCAAGGATGACCGGCAAGGCTTGCAAGGACAGAAACAACAACCTGACAATAAGATGGAAGCTTGGTCCTTATAGATCCAAGCTGAGTGAAGCAAAGGCAAGTTATAATATCAATAGCACACAACTTGATCGTAATATTAGTAAACTATAAATTGGAACGTGCAAATCCGATTTGGCAACTACGCCAATTTGATAAAAGAGTTTTTACGGTCTCTTATCAAATCATTGAGCATAGGGTAAGTAAATGGTAGTTATCAAACCAAATACTCAGAGATGCTTGTAATTAATATATCTAATACTATATCATAGTCCAAGTTAACCTAATCATTTTGTCACAAAGATAGGTCAATATATTTCACTAGCTCGAATTCTAGCACAAAGGACAAAATACACAAAATGACAAAAATAAAACAGAATTGAAATGACTAAAACAGAGAAATGGTAAATAAACAGAGCACAAAAGTTGCAATATAATAAAAGCTGAATTAAAGTCAATGATCTAGAGGATAGGGAGGTTGGTCGATAATAAACTCACCGATCCCAAATTGCCGGACTCTTTTGAGCGATCTCTAGATCGGGATTAGGCTAGATCAGCCTGCTCTCGCGGTGAGGATCCTTATCCGGATCGGCTGATCCATTACCGCTCTCGCCGTGATCAAGCCAAACCGGACGCATTAAGCTAAGCCCAACTCGTCTAACAGCTGACCCACATGCTCTATCTCTCTTCGGCGGATCAAGCCATCACTAGCAAAGCTTTTGGTCTTGGATGCCGTTAGCGCTAGCTTCCGGTCATGGCCCAAATCAGATCTCCACTGATTAGGAAGAGATCAGCATTAAGCTTGGCTTTGCTAGAAGAGATCGAAGTTTAGATTATGGCTAGAACGGCAAGGGAATCAATGAATTCACCTTCGATCGCCCCATCCTTGAGATCCAAACAGATCTACTCACACCTTATTGAGTGAGGGCGGAGGAGTGAGGAAGATCTAGATTGCATAAACATAAATAAAGCTTAAATAAAATTGCTGTAACGTAAAGATGAAGAACAAGATAAACTTAATTCATATAAACTTCAAAGCATACTCATAAAGAAATAATCATAAAGATTACCTTAAACAAAGCTTAAAGGAAACAATAAAAATAGAGAGAGTTTTTTTAGCTAAACATCAGATGATTAATAAGAGTTTGCTTAGGTACAATGTGACCATAACACTCCTTCTAACTTAGAAGCCAAACTTCCTTTTTTTGGAAAGTCGCTTCTTTAGACCATCAAGGATCTGTTTGTTTGTGGTCTGCGTGACCATTACCTTTTGGGTTCCGCGGTGTTGATTTGCTCAGTCGAATATTCCATCTGCCCAAAAGTTAGTAAATTTGGCCGAAATGAATTGAGATCTATTATCTGTTATGATTTTGTATAGACTATGTCAGCAGATGATGTTTTTCCATTTGAATTTGATTACATCTCTATCCTTTATCAGGGAGTAAGCTTCTGCTTCGACCCACTTTGAGATGTAGTCGCTCAGCTCTATTGCCTATTTCGTTAGTCGTCATGATTGGTTTGGACTATGCAGTCTTGTCTGCATGGGTGATTCGTTAACACTATGATGGTGATCGATTGGAAGCAAGGGCGTAACTTCCTTGCTGAGGTAACCACTGCTAATGCGAATGTCTCTGTAGTTGAATATCGGGACTCGGCTCCATCCAATGACTTGCTGATGTAAAAGATTGGATATTGAGTTC
Organism: Lepidium aucheri; assembly: GCA_900406435.1. NCBI lineage: Eukaryota > Viridiplantae > Streptophyta > Magnoliopsida > Brassicales > Brassicaceae > Lepidium > Lepidium aucheri. The sequence goes on along the minus strand of OVBA01002465.1, from coordinate 27,659 downwards.
CTCTGTCATCTCAAACTAGTACGCCAATAACTGCCGAGGTGGAAACCGCGATGTACAGGTACAATGATTCACCGTGTTATGGCTTAGCGAGTATTGGAGGAGTTGAAAGATATTCATTCAGTTTGAAGAAGGCGTTCTTGCAGCTTTCATCCCATTTGAATTCTTTATTTTCACGCAATAAGTTATAGAACGGGAGATATTTGTATGTCGAGCGCGATATGAAGCAATTTTGGGTGGCTATTCGTCCTATCAACCTCTGAATTTCTCGCTTATTCTTAAGAGAAGGTAGCTCTTGAATTGCCATGACCTTTTTTGGGTTTGCTTAGATTCCTCGTTGAGTGACTATGTATCCGAGGAATTCCCCTGACGGAACACCAAAGGTGCATTTTGCCGGATTGAGTTTCAACGGGCCAAATGATTGATGTGGTCTTTGGCCCTTCACGACTTTACTAGCATGTCGTCAATATATAATTCCATGGTTTGCTCGAGTTGGTCAGCAACCATTTTGTTTACGAGGCGCTGATAGGTAGCTCCAGCGTTCTTCGACCCGAATGGCATTACCTTGTAGCAATAAATGCCTCACTCCGTGATGAACAATGTTTTTTCCATGTTGTCAAGATACATTCGGATCTGGTTGTATCACGAGATGGCATCCATAAATGAGAGAAGCTTGTTCCTGGCTATTGCTTTGACAATTCGGTTGATGTTTGGTAATGGGTAGTTTTCCTTCGGACACGCGTTATTGAAATCGGTGAAGCCTACGCAGACTCTCCACTTTCCGTTCTTTTTAGGAATGACTACCGGATTGGCCGGCCATTCTGGGTATTGAATCTCGGTGATTGATCCGATTTCAAACAGCTTCTTTACTTCTTTGATAACGGCCTCTATTCTTTCTGGCCCGAAGCTTTCTTCTCTTCTACTTTATCGGCTTGTACGTCGGATCAACATTTAGTCTATGACTTCTGATTGCCGGGTCGATTCCTGGCATATTACTTGGTTTCCATGCAAACATTGCCACGTTCTCTTCAAGGAGTTGTATTAGCTTTTCCTTGATAGGTTTACCTAGGTCGATTTCGATGCTCACGCACTTTTTCGGATCGGCTAAGTCGATGTTAACAACCTTGATAGTTGACTGATTGGGCTTCTTGGGAGTGGGATGTTCGGTAAGTGCTTTGCTCCCTATCGATGTCGTAATCTGCATGATTTGTTTCTTAGCTTCAGCTAGGCGATGAAGCAAGTTCTGGCGATGCATGATTTAAGAGTGTAGACTCCTTCGTTTGTTGGGATCTTAACGCATTGATGATAGCTTGATGGCACGGCTTTCATCGAACATGTTGTAGATGGGTGGTTTATCTACAACAAGTAGCTTGATCCATTTCGTGAGTTCAGCAACTCAGATAGCTAACTTCACTGTTCCGATTGCGTTGATTATGCTTCCATCAAGCGCGGTCAAGGTTCTGTCCACAGGTTTGAGATAGACATCTAGCAGTGCCATTTTATTGAGAGTCTCTTTGAAGATGAGATCTACCAAACTCCTGGTAATGAGAATTCACGAAACATCACATTCTGCAACTTGGAGTTTGACGACTATGGGATCATTGTGTGGGAAGCTCACTCCTTTGACGTGTTCTACGGTGAAAGTGATCACCAAGTCTACAACATGCATGCATTCCTTGACGGGCTCTTGGTTGACTGAGGCGATGACTTTTTGCTCATATTTTTTGATTGAACGAATAGTATCGTCACAAAACTGTAATCCGCCCATGATAACACCAACGACAACTCGTGTATCTCCAGATCCGTTATTGTCTCCTTCTGGCTTTTGCCGCTTTGCTAGTTTAGAAGTACCATCTTTTGGGCTCGTCAATTTGAAGGCAGCTTCTCGTTGCTCATCTTCTTTCCGCTTCTGCGCTTTATACCTCTGGGTTACTTCTTCCAAGACCTCCAATTCTCCTTTGCTGAAATTCTCAGCAAAGAACTCTTTCAGCTGTTTTCATTTCGCAGTTGAATGGCCTACTTTCTTGTGGAAACCACAATATTCGTTCCGATTATAGGTATTGTTGAACGATTTATCGCGGGGGCTATTATTCTCCCCAACTTGGAAAGAATTTTCCGAGTTTGCCTTGCCTTTATTGTGATACCTAGGCTCGTAGTGCATCTCTTTTTGCTCCTTGACTGCCGAATTTTGCTGCATACTCAGGTTTTGTGAGAGGATTTTTTTCCTCTACATATTCGGCATGTCTAGCTGCCCTACATAAGGCATTAGAGATTGTATTGGGCCTGTTAACGAAAAGGTCCCGTTTAAATGCCTCATCAGTCACCATTCTGGTTCGGAGAGCTTCGATTGCCATGTTTTCACTAACTTTGGCCTTGGTCAGTATCTTCTTGAAGTGTCCGAGATATGACTTCAAGGGTTCGTCAAAGCCTTGCCTCAAAGATCTAAGTTCAGCGGTTGAGGTGTCCTGGTTGACGAACAGAGCATATTGCTTCATAAACAACTCAGGAAGTTGGTTGAAGCTTTCAATGGACCCGACAGGAAGATTGGTGAACCATACCAAGGCATCTTCGGTTAAGTTTTCTGTAAAAAGCTGGCCGTAGGCCGCATCTTCATTTTCTATGTTGTAATTGGTACCATTCATCATGACATTGAAGGCGCTCATAAACTCCACGGGATACGAGTTCCCGTCGTAAGAGGGGCATCAAAGTGACAACCCTCTGTTTTCCGAGACTCTCCGTAGTCGCAGTGCGAATGGCGAATTCTACGCCTGAGCTAGGATCCTTCATATCTTGGGTGCTGAGCTAGTTGCTTGATGGAATTTGGACTTGATGTCATCCATCATCTTTAATACTGTGGCAGTATCCAAGGTCACTTGGTTTTGCTGTCTTGCTGCGTTCGGTATAGCGGAGTGATCTTGTACCAAAGTGGTGGCCAGTTATGGACTTGAAAAGTCCCGCAATAGTGTTCTCTGAACACTAGCCAATATTTCAATGCATGGTCGGCTGAATTGAGTAGTTGGGAGGCTACTCCCATTCAAGCGGGATTCAAGCCGATCAAACCTCTTGGCGTTCCTTCGATCAGAGGCTTCTTGTTGTGCGATCAGGTTACGCACTAAAGTCCTAAGTGTCGGCGACCTCGGTGGTAGTGGTGGAAGGTTTTCATTCTCCTGAGTTTCCTGTCGACTCTCCTTTTGAGTCTGATTCGTGTCCATTGTCGATCCGTCCGCTGGATTGGCTTGTTCCAGAGGGAAAGGTTCCCTCCTTTTTGGTGAGCTTATGGTGATTTCTCCGTCCACCATATTCCTAGTCTCAGAGTTTCCTCTTACTTTTGTGAAGATGTCCTCCGATATCCTCCCCACAAACAGCGCCAACTGTTGGAACCGGGTTTAGCACGACTGGTACTAAACGATGGTTCCTTATTAAAGAGTACAGAAGAATGGGCAAGGACACTTGTTGATTTGAACGGGAGTAAGAGCTTAGTTAGCTGAGCAATAGAATTGGTGAAGGCCGAATTGGTGTTCTTATTAAACTTCGAATGTCCAAAAAAGAAGATCCTCCTTACGGAAGGATTGCACCTCTATTTATAGTTTGTAAAGGCAGTTTACATGTATAGAAAATAAAGGAAGATTTACAAATCTTGTTGATAAGACTAAATCTGTTAAGATTTGAGCTAGATTTGCGGAAGTTTTCCATATCTGAGTAGGAAAACTTCCGTTTATTATATGCTGACATGTCATCCAACTTCCCTTCAGGTTCATAGACCCTATCGAGACGAGACAATTTTGCCGAGTCGAATATTTTGTCCGAGTTGAAGACTTAGTGCTTGCAACCAGGTGGTTCTTTTATATTCGACCCATTATTTTTGGTGGACCAAAGTAGGATTTTGGATCCACCTCCAACATTATCCTAACAAAATTTGTACTAATAAATATCTATATCTAGAACAATTTTAAGAAAAAAAACAATTTAGAAACAAAATTCAAAAATTCAAAACATTTTTTCCATTAATTAAAAACAAGTTTTGACTTTATTTTATAAATAACTTAAATAATTTTTAAAAGATTAAAGCTTAACAAAAAAATATTTCAAATCTTAAAAAAATTATTCAATCTAAATCAAAATTTTTTACATAAAAATATTTTTGTTCTCAACAGAAAAATAATTGTCCATATCTTATATTTTATGTATATATTTATCTTGAATTCTAATAATAGCATAAAAAGAATTGCTAAAATTAATATCTACATTAACACACATAGACAAATAATTTTATAAATACAAAAACATTACTTATTCATTAGGTCTCTTAAAAGTTTGCAAGAATATTTTGCTATTGGTTGCATCAATAAACAAACAAGTAAATAGTTAAAATAAGTGTTTATCAATTTTTGAAATGATTTGCATATGGCTATATCTTATTATATAAAATACTGTTTCTCAAGGTTACTAATTAAAAAGATTCTCCTACGTGTCAAACCCAACGATCACAAACCTAATCGTAATTATATATTAAAAATCTTATTATATATAGTATGATTTTCAAGGTTACTAATTAAAAAGATTCTCCCACAAGTCAAATCCAACGATCATATCTTTTTTTCGTAATCATATATTTAAAATAAAATAAAATATATTTAAAAAATATATTTATCACAGTCAAGAAATATTTATCCTTATTTTCAATCCAAACACAAAAAGAAATTGTAAAATAAAAATAAGCTCAAATATTCTCTTACTAATTATAAAATGAAAATGAAACTATTATATAAAGTATGGTTTCTCAAAGTTATTGATTAACATGATTCTTTGACATGCCAAATCCAATGATCAGAAATATTTTTATTATTATATATTTAAAATAAAATAAAATATATTTTAAAAAGATATTTATTTTTGTCAAGAAAGATCATAAATAATTTTTTTATAATTATAAAATCTTATTATATAGAGTTGGCTTCAAAGCTTTATAATCAATAAAATGCTTCTACATGTAAATCCAACAAAATTTTGTAGTATTCTATTATATAAACTTGGATTTCAAAAGTTAGATATCAACATAATTATTCCACATGTCAAATCCAATACTATTATATAAAATTGGGTTTCAAAAGTTTTTAATCAACGGGATGCTTCCACATGTCAAATCCAACGATTTAAAATTTTATAGTATTATATAATATAAAATTGGGTTTTAAAGTTAGAATTCAACGGAATTGTTCCACATGTCAAAATCCAATGATTCAAAATTATGCAGTATCCTACTATATAAAGTTGGGTTTCAAATGTTAGTTATCAACAAAATTATTTCACATGTCAAATCTAATACTTTTATATAAAGTTGGGTTTCAAAAGTTGCTAATCAACATTATGCTTCCACATGTCAAATCCAACGATTTAAAATTTTACAACATCATATTATACAAAGTTAGGTTTTAAAAGTTAGTCTTCAATGAATTTCTTCAACATGTCAAATCTAACGATTAAAATTTTTATAGCATCATATTATATAAAGTTTGGTTGTAAAAGTTAGTTATCAACGAGAGTATTCCACACGTCAAATTTAATGATTCAAAATTTTACAGTATCATAGTATATAAAGTTAGATTTCAAATCCTATTATATAAAATTGATTCTCAAAATAACTAATCAACGGAACTTTTATATATTATCTAAAATACAATAAGTATATATATATATATATATATATGTGTAAATTTCAGAAATCTGTGCATCGTATGGGTACATATCGAGTTTATTATATAAAGTTGAATGTTTCAAAGTTACTCATTAACAGGATTGTTTCACATGTCATATATAACGATCAATATTTTTGGTGTTTATATATTAAAAAATATATACTTTAAAATAAAAAACTTCAAACATTTATTTTTATCGCATAATATTTAAATCTATCCACAATCTTAATATAAAAAGGATTGTAAATAATTTTTTTTTATTTATAATTTAAAATTAAATTATTCATATATATTTTTTATACAAAGTATAAAATTAAATAATATTATATTTCAAAAATAATTTTAAAAAATTTGTATAAAACAAACTATGTGACTTTCCCGCACATGAGCGCGGGTATAAATATTTTTAATTTAATTACTTTTAAAATTTTATTATCTTATACATTAGGTATCAAGTTTTTAATAATTGATATTACATAAAAACACTAAAGATAAAATTAATATGATATGTGAAAAATAAATTTTTATAAACAAAAATTTCTAAGTCCTAAATTATAATACTATCAGTTTTATAAAAATGATAGATTATATCATTACCTTAATAAACCTCTCATTTAACAGATTGTCTAAAAAGATTATGTTAAAAAAAATTCAATAGTTTCATTTTTTTTGAATAAAACTAAAAGATTTGTAATCAGAATTTGAAAATATATATTATTTTAGTCTAGACAAAATTTTAAAATAACTTCTTCATATATCAAAACAGTTGGAGGTAGATTCGAGATCCTACTTCGGTCCACGGGAAACAAATGGTCAGCTGCTAAGTTATAAACTGATTGAAATTATCAAAGCCTCAACTCGAATATCCTCATCAACTCGGCAAAAGTCTTTTTTCGAAAGTGTCTCAAACTTGACGAGAAGTCAGATGACACATCAGCATGCAAAGAAATAGAAATTATTGTATTCCAACATGGGAAATTTTTGAAAATCTAGCATGAATCTTTTAGATACGTTATTATCAATAGAATTATAAATCTTCCTTAATTATATATCTACTCTGTAACCGCCTCTATGGTCTATAAATAAAGGAGCAGATCCTTCGAAAGAGGGATCGGCTTCTTAACACACATTAAGCTAATAAAGAACTCGCTACTCGACAATCATCTTTACTTGTTAGAGTTTAACTTCTTTTGCTCGAAACCCATCTCACAAGTGTCCTTGCCCAATCTTCCTCCCATTTTAATCAGGAACTTCGGATTCTAGAACCTTTGTGCTAGACCCGGTTCCAACAGTTGGTGCCATTTATGGGGAAGACAGCGAAATACATCTTCACAAAGGCAAAAGAAAATCGTCTACAGGAAAGGATGGTCGAAAGTAAAATCACCATCAACTCACCAGATTGGAGGGAGTCTCACCCTAAAGAGCATGTTGATCTAACTAATGGGTCATCATTAAATTCAACTCGGACACAGGAGGAGAATCACGAAGAAGCTTGCGATACTACTAATCTTCCCGCACTGACTCCAAGATCATAGTCGATGGAAACTTTAGTGCGCAACCTGATATTACAATATGAAGCTTCTAATCCAAGAAACGTGGAAAGGTTCGATAGGATTAAATTTCGGATAAACAAGAGTAGTCTTCCAACTACACAGATTAATTGGCCACATGGAGAAGTACTGGCTAGCGTACAAAGGAACTTATTCGGAGGAGCACCGAGTCCGCAGTCAGCAAACATCTTGGTACCAGAACTCTCTACTACGCAAAGTATGCCTAGACAACATGCCTCGACTACTTTTGATGCAGTAACTATACTGAGGATGACATGAGATTGAAACTCCATCAAGCTACAAGCTCGGCACCCGAGATAGGAATAATCTTAGCGTAAGCTCAAAATTTGTTGTTCGCACTGAGATTGAGATTGAGAGTAATCTCAGTGAATCGAGGGTTACGACTTCGATGCCCTTTATACGTTGGAAACTCGGATCCAATAGAGTTTATGAGTGTCTTCAACATCATGATGAACGGGACCAACTATAGCTTGGATCACGAAGACGCAGCTTACTGTCAGCACTTCGCTAAGAACTTGACTGGTGACACTTTTGTATGGTTCACCAAGTTGGAAGCTGGGTTGATCGAGAGCTTCAACCAACTTGCCGAGTTGTTCAACATTCGTTAACCAGGATACTTCAATAGTAGAGTTGAGGTCTTTGAGGCAAAGATTCAACGAAACCCCGAAATCATACCTCAGCCTTTCAAGAAAATCTTAACAAAAGCTAAAGTCCGTGACAACATGGCCATTGAAGCTCTCTGAACCGGGATGGTAATCGATGAAGCTCTCCAACAAGACCTTTTTGTATATCGACCCAATATGATCTCCGATGCTCTCTGTAGAGCGGCCAGACATGCAGATTACGTGGAGGAAAAGCAAATCCTGCACAGAACCAAGAAACTCAACGTAGCTAAAAAAGGGCACTACAAGCTAAGATAGCATCATAGAGGAAAAATGACCTTGGCAAAAGGCTTTTAAGTTGGAGAAAGTAGCAACTCTCGTGGAAAGCCATTCAATAACACCTACAACCAAAGCAAGTATTGTGAATTTCACAACAAAGCAGGTCATTCAACTTCAAAGTGCAAGCAATTACAAGAATTCCTCGCCGAAAAATTCAGTAAGGGGGAATTGACAGTTTTCGAGGAAGAAACTCAGAAGTTTAAGGCACAAAAAAGGAAAGAAGCCAAGTTGCGCGAAGCAGCCTTCAAGGCAGCAGGTACGAATAGCGACGGCCCAGAAACAGCCAAGCAACAAAACCCAGTAGGGGACACCACCGAGTCTGGTGACCCGCGAGTTGTTATCAACGTAATCATGGGTAGATTATAGTTCTGCAATGATACTATCCGTTCAATCAAGAAGTACGAATGAAAACTCGTCGCTTTACTTAACATAGAACTAGCATGGGAGAGTATACAGATGATAGACTCAGAAATAACATTCGCAGCTGAGGATGTAAAAAGAGTTAGTTTTCCGCTCAATAAACCGATAGTCATCAAACTTTGAGTTGCCGACTGTTATGTCTCACAGATTCTTATCGACACTAGAAGTTCTGTAGATGGCATTGCCGGATGCTCAACTTAAACCCGTGAACAGAACTTTGATCGCATTCAATGGAAGCACAATTAATATAATCGAAACAGTGAAACTAGCAGTCCGAGTTACATGAATCACGTAATGGATCAAGTTAATTGTTGTATATAAACCGCCAATCTACAATATGATCCTAGGAACGCCTTGGATATACACGATGAAAGCCATCCCATCCAGCTATCATTAATGTGTTAAAATTCCAAAAAGCGAAGGAGTTTACAGGCTTAGAGGAGATCAAAAGATGTCTAGAACTTGCTTCATCGCCGAGTTAAAGTTACGAAACAGGTCGTGCATGATCTTAGTGTCACTAGGAAGCAAAGCGTTGTCAAAACCTCCTTGTTCTTCCACATTCGGTTAACATAACTTGATTCAGTTAACATAACTTGATTGATTATGGCCATTTTGATCACATCTTCCACATTTATGAGATCAAGATATCAAATTACCATACTCCCAACCAGAAGGAATTCTTCTTTTCTTTGGTCTACCACTAGGAATACGAGTTGAGGGTGGAAGACAAACAAATGACTCAATTTCCAAAGAAATCTCTCAAAGAGAAGAATCACAACAAGGATGAATACTCTTTAAATATGCAAAAGCCCACCTATACAAAAAGTTAGAAACAAAGAAAATAATCAGAGAAATCTATGACATACATGAGAATTTATGCAGTTTTATAATCTATCTTATAAAACTTATTAAAAGCAAAATAAAATCATTAAAAGAGAGAGAAAAAATAATCAAAAACAGTCATAATTAAGTACATTTGATAAATAACAGAAAGAATAAACACATTTACAACTAGAAAAAAGTTGAAAAGAACTAACCTTTGAGTAGAGAAATAATCATCAATGAAATCATTTTCATTCTAATTCAATTTTTTGCATGCAGCAATTGCATGAGGGCGAGGGTATCTATTCATGTTAAATGTCTAACATGTGCACGACATTGATCCCAAAGATACAGTATGATTCTGCTTATCTCTTTTAACCTTAAATTGCAAATGATTAACTGGGCAGACTTGATAACAACGTGAAAGAATTAAACAATTGTATCATTTTGTGCCCAACATTAGGTCTAATAGGATGCTAATTATGACTGCTCTTTACAAGATGATCAAAAAACCATTTCGTCAAAAAAAGTCCTAATCGTTTTCAAAAGGCATATAATTGGATACTCACGACTTTCTTTAAGCATTGCATTTAAGGACTCTGCTAAGTTCAAAGTCATGATATTGAAATGGTTCGAGAATAGGCGCGTGACCACTTCTTGATATCCGCTTTAATCAAATATTCAGCAATCTTCGGGTCAGCCAGACAAATTTCATCGAAAATTGAATCAAACTCTTATTTTAAATACAATCTAGAAGCCCGAGAAACCATTGGGATGAGCTGAACAACCTCTGAACCGTGTCTCTAGATTCTTCTAAAAATGAAAACTACAAATTCCATGATGAGCTGAAGAATAATTTGCAGACAATGCGTTCGCTATCAAAGGAGCTCGATCAGAGAGAAAAACCAAATCAAATGCATTAGGAATGACAGATGTCAAGCATCTCAAAAACCAATCCCAAGAAGCATCATTTTCTTAATCCACAATGCCAAGTACAATAGGATAAAGCTGAAATTACCATCTTGGGCTGAAGCACCGAGTAAAGTCCCTCTAAATTTGAATTTTAAAAAAGACCCATCGACAAATATTACTCTTCTCATCAGATTGAAACCCCTAATTGATGCACCAAATGCCAAAAATACATACTTAAATTTCTAATCAACATCAACTTCAATATAGGTAACAGACCTAGGATTCTTCAACTTAATCATATGAAACCATTTAGGTATCAACTCATAACTAGAAGCAAGTGAACCCCTAACAACTAAAAATGCATATTCTGATGCTCTCCAAGCCTTCATACAAGGAACAACAATCCCAAGGTGAAACCTACATTTTTCAATCAGTTGTTTAGGTTTCAAAGACTGCTTCCCAGGTTCAAAAGGGTTACTAACCATACTCCTTAAAGTTTTTGAACTGGATTGATGATGGTTAACACGTCGAACAGATGAATCACAAGAATGCTCACTAAAGTAGGTTTTTACGACAAAAGAATTCGATCCTTCCGAACAGGTAGCGCGGAACTTCCATAAACACATTTTATCTATGCAATAAAGAACATACCAGAATGAGTCAGACTTCTCAATTCGAAACTTGAAACCCATCTTCATAGAATATTTCCGCAATGCTCGTTTCATTGATTCTTTATCTCTAAATATCATGCCGCAAGAAATGCTGTCAATACCATCACATAAGGAACTTGAAGAAGCTAATGCATCGGATTCTGAATTAGAAGATTCAGATTATGGAAATTTACCACGAGATATAGTTGATGATGAGCTAGGAACCATTTACATGGGAGAAAAAAGGTATTAAAGAAATAATAAAAGAGTGATATATAATCAAATCAATATATACGGCGAAAACAACAATTGAATAAAGACAAGCATACAGATTTTATTAATTTTCATAAATTACTTTATAAACTAAAAAACGATAATCAGCAAAGAAACATAACAAATGCAAAAAAACTAAGTATAAAATCAAATATCTTATTCATAGCTTGATAAATTTTGACAGAATTAGACATATAATTTGGAATGTAGAAAGAATCAGCAGAACCTCTTTCAAACTGAAATATACAAAAGGAAAAAATGAGTAGTTTACAATATAACTGCTAAACAAAAATAAAAATAAATAATTAGATAAACCATTTGATAAAAATATCTCATTTATAGAACAAGAGGAATGAGAAGGACCATGAACACTACAATTAATGTGACTTCCATCAATAGGTGAGAACAAACTCGTTTGTGCCTACCAGTATGAAACTACTGAGTTATAAGGAATATTTAACAAAACAGAAAATAAGAAAAAATAAGGATCAAGATATCAGACACAAAAACAGATTTTATTAAGTTTCGTTAACAACTTTATAAACTTAAAACTAAAAACAGATGAAAATTTGAAACCATAATCAAGAAAGCTACTTGGAGATTTGTTAACCAAACTTATGAAACATTTAAAAAACCAAGAAGACAAATGTTTTAATAAAACATATCTCCTTATCCAAATCAAGACATTCAATACTATCTCGTGTGGAACTTGTATCTACCATATCATCATAGTTTATTTCAACCTATTAAACATAATAAATAATAAACAAATAAACTCATAAACTAATATTGAAGAAAGAGTTAAAATAAGAATATACCTCATCAACTGACAAACATAGTTGAATTGATTTAGCGGTCTCATAAAACTTTTGAATGAATGATCTCAATTGCCTATCATTCCTAATAAAAAAGGAGGAAACTCCTTTGGGGTAGAAAATGCAGTAGAAGGCAGAGCATAAGTAAGCTTAACAGAATGTGAAGAAGAATGGAGCCCAAAATCTTCAAAAATAATTGATACCAAATCTTGATAACTAATGTCTTTATCAATGATACTAAGGGAAGCTCCCCTTTCAACATCCAAGATAAAATCCCAACCAGAGGAGTTAGAGAAATTCCACACTCTAGCAACACAACACAACACAACTCAAACATCGAACATGAAAAACAAACAAGTAAGTAAGGAGAAGAGCATTGTTTCATAAACTTTTATAATTTCTTATAAAACTTAATAAAAGCTAACAAAAATTTATAAATCAAATGACAAAGAGATATTGAGATCAAAGAACATCGTTTAAGTTTTATAAGGTTTCTTAATAAAAGCTACCATAAATTTATAAATTAGATAACTAATAAGATTGAAATCGAATAACATTGTTTTATTAAATTTTATAAAGTTTCTTGTAAAACTTAATAAAAGCTAACGAAAATTTATAAAACAGATGACAAATAGAGATTGAGGTCAAAGAACATTGTTTAAGTTTTACAAAAAAATTTTATAAAGTTTCTTATAAAACTTAATAAAACCTAATAGAAATTTATAAATTAGATAACAAAGAAGATTGAGATTAAAGAACATTGTTTCATAAACTTTTATAATGTTTCTTATAAAACTTAATAAAACCTGATGAAAATTTATAAATCAGATGACAAAGAGAGATTGAGATAAAAACATTGTTTTATTAAGTTTTATAAGATTTCTTATAAAACTTAATAAAAGCTAACAGAAATTTATAAAATAGATAGCAACAAAGATTGACATCGAAGAACAGTATTTTATTTAGTTTTATAAGGTTTCTCATAAAACTTAATAAAAGTTAACATCAGTATATAAGTTAAATGTATAAAAACAACTACTGAGACCGAAGAACATTGTTTCATAAACTTGTATAAGGTTTTTTATGAATTAGATGTATTAAAACAAAGATAGATTGAGATCAAAGAACATTGTTTTATTTAGTTTAATAAGAAACCTTATAAAACTTAATAAGTTTATCTTCATTGAAAAATTGAAAAATCTAAGAATATTACAAAATGCCATTACCTAATTGAGAGCAAAGCACAAAACAAAGAACAAATTTGAAATTGTGAAATCTCCGATCTCAGATCTAAATATCAGAAAACAAAAGTGAAAACAAAAATGAATTAACTGAAAATCGAAGCTTAAAAATCAAAGCTTGAAAATCAAAGCTTGAAAATTAGATGAACCGAAATCAAAATCAAAATCGAAGAGAGAAGAAGATGAATCAGAGAAATGGAAATCAAAGAGAGAAACAGATGAATCAAAATCAAAGAGAGAAATAGATCAATCAGTGAATTGAAATCGATAAATCGATTTCAATTTCAGAGAGAACGAGAGAAAAGAAGAAGAAGAGAGAAAAACAGCGAAAAGATAAAAGGGACAATGTGGGAAAATTAGGTTATATTGAGGGATAGATTTTGAAAAAGATAGAGATGCAAGGGTAGTGGATGAAAAAATAGTAGAAGAAAAAGGTCAGTTTTGTTAATTTCTCAATAAGCAAAACTAATTGTTTAGAAACAAATATTGATTTTAATAAAGTAAAGATGGTTAGTTAGTTTGCTTAGAAACAAATTTTAACAAAATAGTTTGTTTTGATATTAATAAAATAAAGTTAGGTTCGATGATTTTATTTGGTTCAATAGTTAGTTCTTTTATTTTGAAACAAATCTTTATCTAAATCCTTCTTATGTTCTAAAATATATGATGTTTAGGTTGTTTCAGAAATATTGAAAAATTATTTAATATTTGACTTTTCCAACTAAAAATATAATTTTCATCTATATAAAAATTATTAAGCCAATTAAAAATCATGTATAAAATACAAATGATCAGAATAGATTAAAAATAATAATAAATATTGTTTAGAAATTGAAAACATCATATATTTTGGAATAATTTTTTTTCTAAATTATTATATATATTGGAACACGGGAGTAGTTCGTTTTAATTTTGATAAAATAAAGATTAATTTGGTTTCAATAATTATAGATGAATTTTGAGAAATGCTCTTTTTAGTGTACCCTTTTGCAAAATACCATTTAAAATTTATCTTTTCAAAAATGATAAAAATACCTTTAAAAAAAATTTTATATAATTTTTTGTAAAAAAAATTTTCCGCCAAAAAAGAAATTTTCCCGCCAAATAAAAAGGTTCACTTATAAAGTTTTAAAATTTTCTTATGAACACCTTATAAATTTTTATAAACATCTTATTAATTTTTATAAACACCTTATTAATTTTTATAAACAGCTTATAAATTTTTTATAAACACCATATAAATTTTATAAGCTCTCTCATAGAGCCTTATAAAATTTGATATACACTTAATAAATTTTTTATGAACACCTTATAAATTTTATAAGCTCTCCTATAAAGCCTTATAAATTTTTATAAACACTTTATAAATTTTTATAAACACCTTATAAATTTTAAAAACACCTCATAAATTTTTATAAACACCTTATAAATATTTTATAAACACCTTATAAATTTTATAAGCTATCTTATAAACTTTATAAATTATATAAACTCTATCATAAAGTCTTATAAATTTTATAAGATCTCTCATAAAGCCTTATAAATTTGATTAGCTCTTTTATAAAATCTTATAAATTTTAGAAGCTCTCTTATAAATATATTTTATAAACTCCCTTAAAAAAATTTTTGGAGGGAAAATTTTTTTGTAAATAGGAAAAAATATGGCGGGAAATTTATTTTTTTGTCGGGAAAAAACCTTTTTTGGCGGGGAAAAAGTTTGTAAAAATATGAAAAGATAATAATCTAAGATTAATTTTGTCATTTTTCTATATTGAGGGGCATTTTCTAAAAATATCCAAAAAATGAGGACAGTGATGAAAATATCCTCCTTTGAGGAACATTTTTGTAATTCTTCCATAATTTTAATAGGTATGTGGTTTTAATTGGTTTAATAGGTTTAACTGGTTTTTTGTTTTAGAAAGAATATTTAACCAATTAGTTTGTTATAAAGATATTCTTAATCCTAATATCAATATATAATAAAATTGTAGTGTAAAATTTTTTCATATTTTTTATATAGTAATAAAACAATTTTTAATTCTTTTGTTTGTTCTGATTGGTTTATTTTTTAACTACTTAGATTGTCCGTTTGTTTTAAAAAGACCTATTTTAACAAGGGAAAATTACAAAAATACCTTTCAAAAGAGGACATTTTCATCACTGTCCTTATTTTTGGATATTTTCAAAAAATGCCCTCATTATGGAAAATGACCAAATTCTCCTTAGATTATTATTTTTTTATATTTTCAAAAACACTTTTCCTGCCAAAAAAATTTTCCGCCAAACTTTTTTCCTATTTACGAAAAAATTTCCCTCCAAAAGTTTTTATAAGGAAGTTTATAAAAAAAATTTATAAGAGAGCTTATAAAACTTATAAGGCCTTATAAAATTTATAAGGTTTTATAAGAGACCTTATAAAATTTATAAAGCTTTAAGATAGAGTTTATATAATTTATATGGTGGCTATAAAAATTTATAAGGTATTTACAAAAATTTATAAGAGAGCTTAAAAAAATATAGTAATTCTTTTGAGGGTATTTTTGTCATTTTTGTAATAATGACAGATATTTTTGAAAAGATAAATCTCAAGGGTAATTTTTTAAAAAGGTACACTAAAAAGGAATTTTTCAAAATTCCTCTTTTAACAAATTAGTTTGTTTAATTTCAAATAATTTTATTGTAAGAGTTTTGATTTTTGATTAGTATATACTCAACTAAACTCAAAACATATATCCAATTGTTTTAATTTTAATTTATCGATATTTTCAACTACTTAATTTGTCCTATGTTTTGATAAGATAATTTTTTAAAAACTATTTTGTTTTCATTCAATTAATCTTAATGTAATAGGTTCTATTGTTTTATTTAAGCATATTTATTATAATAGGCTTTTTATTTTTGAGGAATTACTAAAAATACCCCTTTCGAAATGTCATTTTTGAAAACAAACCCCGTGATGAACATTTCTCTCTCCCAATTTTCAAAGAAAATGGTAGATTTTGAAAAGGGTACATGTCAAAATGGGTATTTTTGAAAATCACTCTTTATTTTTCATGAACACAAGTATATATATTCATTATTTTAAGTACAAAATCATAATCTATTAATACAAACAAAATTTAAAATACAAACAAAACAATATTAATCTATTAAAAATACAAACATGACAAAATATTATAAGTTTACATATTATAATATATATCTTATATCTAATATAGTTTTAAGTAATAAAAATATGTAAAATATATTCAAAATACAAACACAATATTTATCTATTAAGATAAATATTTTGAACTATAAAAATAAAATTCAAAATACAATCTATGTATTGAATAAAATATATCCACACAATCAACCATATATATATATATATATATATATATATAAAATATTTTTAAGTACAGGCGACCATACTTCTATTACAATAAAATCATAACAATAGAATTTTCTGTATCTTTGTAATAATATAATAGAGATGTTAAATCTTTTTATTTGTTTTTATTGGTCAATCTGTATAAATTAGTTAATTTATCTTTTTGTTTTGATAAGATTATTTTTTAAAACTAATTACTTGTATTAATTTGATTACAATAAAAAAATTAGAAAAGAAATTTTAACCAATTAAGATTTGATTTTTGTTGGTTTAAAAAAAATCTCTAACCAATTAAGATTTGAATTTTGTTTGTTAAACAAATATATTGTACCCAATTAAGATTTTATTTTTTTTGGTTTTAAAAGACCAATTAAAATTTAATTTTTGTTTGTTTTAAAATAAATATTTATCCTATTAAGATTTGTTTTCGTTGGTTTAAAAAAGAAACATTTTGTTTAGATTTTGATAAGAATTTTAATATGATTTTGTTTGTTTTAACAAATAACTTTGTTGGATCTTGATAAGAACAATAATTTAAATATTATTAGTCAACACAATAAAAAATAATAAAAAATATTGTATTGAGATATTTTTAATTCAAATCTCTATATGTAATAAAACAATAGCGTTAACAGATTCCCATCTTTTATAATAATTATAAAAAAAGTTATCTCTTGAGGTTATTTGATAAGATTCTTTAACTAATTCTTATTAATATCTTTATTTACATAATATTATTAATCTATTTTAATTTTAATATAAAAGGATTTTCAACTTAAATATATAAATATAAAGATGAAACGATTAAATATAATAAATATCTATTATATTAAAACACGAAAACCAAACAAATTTTTTTTGGTAAAGTATATTACAACATAAATTGTGGATGAGTGTACATAGAAGATGGTGTATAAAAAATTATTATTTTTAGTTTTAAACATAATATCTTGTATTCAACTATATCACAAATAAATATAAATGCTTATAATAACTAATTCCTAATAGTTAGAATATATTATACAAAAAATATTATTAATCAATATTTATTTTAAATTAAAATCTTTATCCTAATAGGAAAATTATATCAAATGACTTCTATTTAAGAGATATCGCATAACTTTTTTCATTACACCAACGATTGTAGATTTTCTTTTTCTGCCGATTTTTCTGCTTTTGCCTCTAATCCTGTCTTTTTCTTATATTTTTTGTTATAACCCTAGAAATAAAATTAGAGAATCAAAGTTAAGATTCTCAAGCTTTAAAAGGTATACACTAATGAATTTGGTAAAATTTTGATATGGTTCTTTGTTATATATTTACATATATTTTTTAATGATTAGAAATATTTTCTAATTAATTGATATTTGTTTAGGTTGATAAAATTCACAGTAATATAAAAAAAGAACTAAAATTATCCTTTGTGTACACAATTTCTGTTAAATCAAGGGACCCTCTCTCAAACTCGGTTTTCAGATTAACATTTGTAAACTACCCAGAAATATTTGATGGGCGTCGTGAAAATATATATTTTACAGCTAAATAGTTTTTTTAAATTGTTTAATATTTCAGTTTATTATTATAATTATTAATAATTTCATTATTTATTTATTTGTTTTATAGATATCATGGAATAAATACTGAAGTTACTGAAGTGAATAAAAAACCAACTAATTGAATAAATATTAACTTTACAAATGGTAAGTAAGTTTTTGTTATATTAGTTTTTAAAGTTTTTTTGTAATTTATAAATACTTAACAGTACGAAATTTATATTTTATTTTATACAGAAATCCTATGATTACTTGTGTTTAAACGTATTTATATATGTGTTATTAAAATTTCACAATTCTAATTAATTTATAATTTATTTATAATTACATTTTCTAATTTAAACTAATTTATTTCATATATTATAACTATTTTTAATGATTGTGAGTGTACTCAAATCTGATTTGATAATAAAAAGTTCTAAGAGGTCTTGAACTATTTATAAATAAACAAACGCATATATATGACGAAAACAGAAAAACAAACTCATATGTATGTATATGCTTATTACTAATATATATATATATATATATAAAAATATATGTATATACTTATAAGTAAATTAGATATATAAAAGATATAACATAATATTCAATTTTCTAATAATTTAAATATGTATGCAAAACAAAAATAATTTTGTCCCATGATTCATCTAGTCGGTAGATAATTTCATAACTACGAAAACATTGTTTATTCATTAGGTCTCTTAAAAGCTCTCAAAGATATTTTATTATTGATTGCATCAATAAACAAACATGTGAATAGTTAAAACAAGTGTTTATTAATTTTTGGAATGATATGCATATGACTATATCTTATTACATAAAGTAATGTTTCTCAAGGTTACTAATTAAAAGGATTCTCCTACGTGTCTGATCCAACGATCACAAAATTTTTTGTATTATATATTAAAACTCTTATTATATGTAGTACGGTTTCTCAAGGTTACTAATTAAAAAGATTTTTCCATGTGTCAAATCCAACAATTACAAATTGTTTCATAATTTATATTAAAAATAAAATAAAATATGTTTTAAAAATATATTTATCTCTGTTAAGAAATATTTATCTTTATTCGCAATACTAACACAAAAATAAATTTTAAAATAAAAATAAGTTTAAATAATCTCTTACTAATTATAAAATAAAAATGAAACTATTATATAAAATACAATTTCTCAAAGTTTTTAACTAACACGATTTTTCCACGTACCAAATCCAATGATCAAAAATGTTTTTCTTATTATATATTAAAAATAAAATATATTAAAAAAGATATTTATATATGTCAAGAAAGATTATTAATAATTATCTTTATTTATAGTTATAAATTCTATAATATAAAGTTGGCTTTCAAAGCTTTCTAATCAATAAGAATTCTTTCACATGTTAAATCCAACGATTCAAAATTTTGTAGTATCCTGTTATATATCCTATTATAAAAAGTTAGGTTTCATAAGTTAGTAATCAACACAATCATTCCACATGACAAATCCAATACTATTATATAAAGTTGGATTTCAAAAGTTTCTAATCAACGAAATGCTTCAACATGTCAGATCCAACAGTTTAAAATTTTGCAATATCATATTATTTAAAATCGAGTTTTAAAGTTTGTAAATTTGCACTTGTCAAATATAATGATTCAAAATTTTTGTAGTATCCTATTATATAAACTTGGGTTTCAAAAGTTAGTTATCAACAAATTTGGGTTTTAAAAGTTTTGCAGTATCCACATGTCAAATCTAATGATTCAAAATTTTGGAATATCCACATGTAAAATCCAATACTATTATATAAAGTTGGGAAATTTCGAGAAATGCCCTTTTTAGTGTACCCCTTTTCAAAAATGCCCCTTGACATTTATTTTTACAAAAATGTCCTTCATCAATACAAAAATGACTAAAATACCCTCAATAGAATTGTTACAAACTTTTCCCGCCAAAAAAAAAATTTTCCGCCAAAAAAAAGTTTTTCCCGCCAAAATATTTTTTTTTATGGAATTTCGAAAAAAAATGTTTACGGAAAAAAAAATATTTCCTGCCAAAAAAAATAATTTCCCGCCAAAATATTTTTATAAGTGCGTTTATAAATCTTTACAAAATTTTTATAAACACCCTTATAAATTTTTATAAATGCCTTATAAATTTTTATAAACGCCTTATAAATTTTTATATGCACCTTATAAAGTTTTTATAAACACCTTATAAATTTTATAAG